>JAWZYU010000538.1:27500-110339 GCA_038380435.1 Ryuthela nishihirai
GAGAGGTGGACTTGTCTTTTTCTGCAGGTCTCCGTTTCTGGGTGTTGGGAGAGGTGGACTTGTCTTTTTCTGCAGGGCTCTGTTTCTGGGTGTTGGGAGAGGTGGAGTTGTCTTTTTCTGCAGGTCTCCGTTTCTGGGTGTTGGGAGAGGTGGACTTGTCTTTTTCTGCAGGGCTCTGTTTCTGGGTGTTGGGAGAGGTGGAGTTGTCTTTTTCTGCAGGTGTCTGTTTCTGGGTGTTGGGAGAGGTGGACTTGTCTTTTTCTGCAGGTCTCCGTTTCTGGGTGTTGGGAGAGGTGGACTTGTCTTTTTCTGCAGGGCTCCGTTTCTGGGTGTTGGGAGAGGTGGACTTGTCTTTTTCTGCAGGTCTCCGTTTCTGGGTGTTGGGAGAGGTGGACTTGTCTTATTCTGCAGGTCTCCGTTTCTGGGTGTTGGGAGAGGTGGACTTGCCTTATTCTGGGTGTTGGGACAAAAGCATTAGTTAATGAACTTATGTTGATAAGATTAACAAAAACATTAACAGAATGTTTTAAAAACTATTTCTAAAAAACCTGGCTGTGCCACTGTTTGCAAGTATAAAATGCATTACTGCTGCATTTTTTTTAACTATCAATGTGACACAGAAAGTTATTTTAGGTAACTTGCAAAATTAAAAATGGCACATCATTTTAAAAAATATTCAGTGTCACTGATAGAAGTAGACGACAAAGAGTAAGCATCTGAACTTGATAATATTGTAAAGAAGTAGATATTGGAATAGCGATACACTCCAGCTGTTTGTGCTTAGAAAAAGAAAACGTTATTTCACGTAACGTTTTTCCTGTGCACATTGCACTTTGGTGTTCTTAATACAAAGATATTCTGCCACACAAAGGCAATATAGAATTTGTTTCTAGCTTTTCGATACTTTCCTTGCTCCAAAGGGTATTTTAATTCATTAACAGCAAGCAAAAGATATTATTAATTTTTATTATAATGATCCAACATCTTGGACAGCTCTGACAATATTAGGCTTCTGATGCCTCTTTTGGTGCATAAAACTATTAATAAAGGAAATTAATGTTAATAAAAAAACATATGCTTCAAAAAATATAATGCAGCTCTTAACACTTGAAATAATGATATGCCAGGCATCTTAATCACTAGATCACAGGTGGTCTAGTGGTTAAGATACCCGGCATGCTTCTGGTAGACCTGGGTTTAAATTCCAATTTTTTTGAACTCATTATTTCAAGTGTTCCTTGTCTACAGGACACTTGAATATATGTGATAATTTATTACTGAAGAGCTTTTAACAGACTAGAAAATTTCTAGTTTGTTACAGTTGAGAATAAATGGAGACATATGTACTGATAACAAACTAGAAAACTTTTTATTGTTTAATTGCCAAGTGAAAAAAAAAAGTTAATGGGTTTGTATTTGATGTCATCCTGGTCGAATTTAAATTGTGCAACCCTTAAAGAGCCCATTCACTTATCAGAATGCATGCTAAAATGTGCCATGCATCCTTGCCTACTGTTTGCATGACTTTAATGCCAAATTTCTACAGTACTTATCGAAAATCGCCCATCCATCTGTTCAGCTTTCTAGCATGCAGAAATTGCTGTCATCTGGTTGTTAAAAGTTTATTAATAGAAAACAGCTCCACTTTCTAATAAGAATAAAATTACATCCTTAATAAATACACACATTACCTGTAGAAATAGACTTCAACATTAGTTAATATTCCTACATATTTCATCTATTGTGTAACGTAAGAGTTATTCGTAGTGACTACATTATTTTCCAAATAAACACATAAATTTATCCATCTTTATCTTAATTTTCTGTGTGCAATGCGATTGTTACTAGGGTTGATTTTAATAAATAATTTTATAATTTGAAGCTTCGAGCAAGGTGTCTTATTTACAACAACATCTTTCTTTACTATATTGTAGGACATTAAAGAACACACATTTCTAACTGCACCTTTCTCTTTCTTCACTTCAAGAACGTAGTTTACCAGGTATTTTTTTCCGGAAAAGGGGGCGGTAGGACAAATAACTTTGGGAACCACTTATCTAGTTCCTGACGAGAAGGATAATCATTACGGCGAGCGGCAGACACACAAAACTATAAGTACCATTGCAAGCATTGAGATAGGAAGAAAAACGAGTCGCATGTAACGTATTATAACTGTCCTAACAACGACCGTGAAATGCGTTCAATAAGAATGAACCTGTCAAATTTTTTCTCGAAATAGATAATATACTAACTAGGTCAGGACCTACGGCAGGAAGAATTTCACTCTTTTTTAATGTAAAATGATGAAATCGAGGTTTACTATAAATTTCTCCAAAACATACGTCATTTCCTCTACCGAAATCTATCCTACCGAATTTTCATGTTTATGACAATCGACGTTTCAAGTCCTAAAACTTATTAAATAAGCAGATACAATGCAGAAATTGACTATTACAAGACTCATCGAAACTGGAATATTCAACGATATTAACTTAGGAACTATGCATTTAACGAAAATATAACTCTGAATATTATTTAAAGAGCTTGAATAATAATCGCATAACGAAAACTTTCCCTGCCTAGACTCGTTAAAATAAAAAAGATCCAACGTATACCGTGTATTTCCATAAATAAGCAAACTGAAATATATCTTAATAAATTGGAGAAAACACACAGGTGACGTCAGCAACGCGGTTTCGGTTACTTCCCAGCATAATTTCTATAATGTGAAGAGGAAAAGCATTTTCAGTGTCTCCTGAAAGCCATACAACAAAACTATGTTGTGAAATCACACTTTATTATTCAGTTCAATACATTTTCCAAACATATTTTCTCCTGAGGTCACTCACAATACCTGTCTGATGGACGAAATAAAAGGTGACATTGGCATAATACCTGAGTAGCAAAATATCTTATTCGATATCATTTCATTAGATATCTCTCACACCTGTACGACCTACGTGTAATATCGAATATAAAAACGTTCGTTGCCGTAATATATAAATCACGAACGCTGGAATATTTAACATCGTATCAAACGCAAAGTTGACATGAAACTTCAAATCACGTTTAGATTTCAGTTTTACTCTTCATAAAATAATTAGTGTAATTATCCTATCGTTCTTAACCCTAAAAACGCAAATAACGTAGTTCATTTCCATAGCTACAATTAATGGGAATCCTATTTCGTGTCAACACAAATATTTCGTAGTCAATTCCTATTTATAGAAAGATAATGGCAACTGTTTATTTCATCTCTCAATAAATAAGTTTTACCCCACCATTCACTCTAGAACGAAATATTTATTTTAAACACTGCAAACGTTCGGCTAAAACCCTTTAGGTGCGATGCCAACCCATTCCTACTTTTCTATCTTATTACACCACGATACACGTGCACATAAGTGTTAATTTTCCTTTCTGGGCCAAAAGAATAATATTAATCTTGAGGATTACTCGCAAAAACCAAATTTTTTGCCGAAAATGACTTTTCAGAAACCGGAATTTCCAAAGCTTTAACGGTTGGTAAACGTACGTAAAGCCCTTCCACATCGCAGTACAACACTAAAATCTCACCCAAAATATATAAAACAAAAGAATCCTTACTTCCTCCATGTATCGTACGAGGATGAGAAAAAAAAAAACCAGTGGAACAACTCAAAAAAGCTTGCAATGCGAAACTCAAAGTATGCAACTTCCAACATTTACTACGGCTTCACAATGTTTCGTCTATACTTCTCCGAAACTTTATTATAACCATTTTTCTTCTCTGTAGAAAAATAAAAATGCATTTTACGTATCAGAGATGATCGAAACATAATATAAAAATATACCTTAAATAGGAACATTGTTACGATTAAGAAAAGCATTTTTAAAACTTCAACGTGCCTGTAATATATTATGCAAAATCTACTGCCAACACAACGAAACAGTACTCCTGATGTCATCTCCGTGTTTTTGCTACTTTATTATTAAACCCGTATTCACAGGCAGCACTAATTTTAGGAGTTCACTTATTTCTCATGCCGCCATTTGTCTTTGTCACCACTCCTTTTTGACTTGCACTTTGAAACGCGATAAGTAACGTTATTTCCCGCCGTCCGTTGCCGAGTGCTTAGCACGATTGCCTACTGATGAACTTCGAGCATACAGTTCTGCGTGAAAATTTAATAAAACAAGTCTAGAAATAAAGACGATTACGCAAACAGGAATGCATTTCCACTGCTTAATAACCACCCACCAATACTTATTTTTGCTTTCCCTCAGTCCGATCGTGTTGCCAACCATTTCATAATATACTACAAGAATCTGTGCGTTTCAGTGTGCTGTTCGAGACTGTGGTTTGTTCTTAGCAGTGTAATATCCGTTATAATTCCATTCCCTTTCTATCCTCTTAGCATAGGCCGCTAGTGTAGCCTCGGAGAACGACGGTACACGTGTTCTGCCTACTCAGAAAGCTGCGCACTGCATCTCAGTTCCAATATGTCCGAAAATTTAATCCCAGTACAATTCAATACAATCGCATTCGTTTGACGTACTAAAAGATTCCCATTCAGCATTTAAATGTCACTGAACCCCCTTTCATTCGACTAGCATACTATATCTAATTATTCCAAAAAAAAAAAACGATTTTGTTATGCAACGTATATAATTTTTTACTTATGCAATCACTTTTCTTTTTAAACACAGTTATTTAACCCCACTTCAGATTAGTCCGCAAATAACATTCTAAATGCAACCTTTGCAGCATCTTTTTCATAAAATGGAGTTTACTATGATATCCAATGTAGTAAGGGTTTAATAAGGACAACAAACTATTCAACTTCTTTATATTCCCTGCTACTGAAGAATAAACTAAGGCTTCATATTTTAAACACCTACCAAAACGGGAGAAAAATGTTACATTCCATTACAAAAACATATCACGTTATATACCTCGCTATTTTTTTCAGGTCGAGGGAGTTTTCCGTTCCTCATTTGGCGTAACTTCTCTAAATAAAATCTCCCGACGAAAAATTTCAAAATGTAAATTCTTGCAAAATAAATGTAGAAAACGACATTTTAAATAAACTTAATTACGTAACACAAATTTAAATTTTGTAACGTAGCAATTAAAAAACGTGCTGCCTTGAATAGAATCAATTAAATAATATCATTATTTTACCAAACTTTTCTAAAGCTGAAAGCTCGTCACATTCTTCCATTAAATGCATATTTTAGAAGTTATAGAGGTTCGAACTTACGCTTAATTTACGCTTCAAGCTCACAAGTTGCACAACACGGAAGATTATTGTTAAATATTCCAGCTTCCGCAAATATTTCAATACTAAAAAAAATATATTTTGAAAATTCCATATTTAAACACATTTCATTATGATCTTAAATTTATTCTCAGTCATATTTTTCAAATATATCTATGTTTTATAAATTATACATCTTCCAACTTACGTTCTCACCGGCATAAAATGAAAGATTATAGTTCAATATTCCACCTTCCGCAACTATTCAAATACTAAAACTACACTGTTAAATAACGATATTTATATAGATTTTAATTGACCTCCAGTCACATTTTTCCATTAAGTGCATGTTTTAGAAGTTATACAGTTTCCACTTTCTCTCTGCCATACTACGGAATATTATTGTTAAATATTTCAGTTTCTGCAGCTTTTTAAATACTAAACGAATATCGTTCAAAAATGATAAGTTAAAAAGATTTCATTCTGATCTTTAATTTATCTTCAGTCACATTTTTCCATTAAATGCATATTTTACAAGTTATAAACCTTCCAAGTTACGTTTTCTTACATAACGTGGAAAATTCGCAAATATTCCACCTACCGCAACTACTTAAAATACTAGAACAATATAGTCTAAAAAACGATATTTAAAAAGATTTCACTGGGGTCTATAATTTGCGTTTTTCCATTAAATGCATTTTTTAAGAATTCGACCAAACTTATCTGCAGAAATGACTACTAAGTGTTGTTTCGAAGACTCCCAGAAAGTTCTTAATAACACAAATAACCAGTGAAATCTATTTCAGTTCAAAACGTAAGTTCTATATTCACTAGTAACTATTACAATGCATCGAAAACAATTTCTTCTCATCATACGATGAGACTTTTAAAAAAATAATTAACCTTTCACGATGAAAGAGAATCGAATAAAACAGCTTCTATCCTAAAGAATCGATGACACAACAGTGCTTTTCGAATGGTCAAACCGGATACGCCTTTCGTGTCGTAATTTTCATTTCCGTCACGAATTAGTTTTAGCTTTAACAACTTTCGTATAAACCGAACTTTCTAAAAACGACACACATCGGAAGATTACTCCGATATCCGGAATAAATCTGCTAATCATATTTTGATTCAAAATTTTAAAATAAAGAAGGTGTGTATATATATATGTTTTATTTTATTCCCATTCTTATAACTATATCTTTCTGTATCTATACATGGGGTATGCCAGTAACATACACATCTCCAGCAGGTACGTAAGGCATAAAAGGTTTTGAGAACCACTGCTCTATTGTATATATAAAGTTCAAGGAGCCAATAGTAGAAGACAAAAAAATACCAAAATGTCGCAAAATCTTAAAAATGTTAGAATAAAAACTGATAAAAACCACAAGAAAATAGTGTAGAAATTCTGTATATATCCTACCCGTGCAGGTTAAATAAAACGTTGGATGGGAGGTTACCATCTGTCTCATAACAGCTCTTCCATTCGATCACCTTCCCGCAACCTAAACTGATCCCTCTGGTTCTTTATGACGTCGCCATTTACACCCTTGTGTGCAAATAACTACCGTTCAGAGATAACCCAACCAAACGCGTATTAAAGTAATTAAAGGTGTCACCACCCTCACAGACCTTCGACTATTGCGGAGAAACATCGCTGTTGCAAGCAGCTGCTTGAGGGGGTGTTATTTTTATTCCTTTATTATATTTAGGAAGATATTTTCACTCTTTTCCCTAACACGTTAAGCCTCTTTGGATTAGGAAATAAAATAATCATTAGAGGTTAAATGTTTAGGGTATGAAATGACTCCTCGGCGAAGCACTTAATCCCTGTGTAGTCTGTAAAACAGAAATTCGTTAAAATTATGTTGCTGTTATGGATAATTTTATATCCAAGCCTATCGGTGTCCAGTACAGACCGTGGGAAGGCCGAGATAAACTTTTGTTTGGCGGAGATAAATCTCAACGCTGAGGATTCTTTATGAGTTACGTACTTAAATAGAAATGAAAACGGAAACATATTTATCGCTTTCCCCAATAAAAGGCAACTTATTCCATTCTCCCTTCCTTTAAACTTGTTCCTCTTAGGGTTTCAGACTAAATAAACAGATATCGCTGCTATTAAACATCTCAACTTGCGTTACTAATTAAATACTGCATCAGTTGAAGTAGTAAAATAAAATACTGTTTCTAATGTCTGTTAATTATCAAACGTAATTTGAGGTCCAAAGTCCAAATAAGTTGAACTGTAACAAAAAAAAAATTCACATATCCCCTCACCCAAAAAACTGTCCTAAATTTATATTCCAACATACTATATGTGGTAATATTCAAATAGTGTTCATTAAAGTTTTGAAACATGAATGCATAAATATAACTTATGTACTTAAACACATACAATTATTGCTAAATGAAATAAATTCCTCTAGGTGGCGTTAATTTTGTTTCTAATGAAATATCTGCTTCTTCCCGCCTTCCCCAACGGTTGTTCGTGTTCCTCTTCTACGATTGGTCAAATATGTTACAATGGCACGTGCACCTAGATAGCTTCACACGTGGCGCCCTTAGTTACGATAGCAACCATATATTCGCTTTCACTTCGGTGTCAAATTTTACTCTCAATTCATTTCTACTTTTCCATAATATATTTTATTACGTATATTTAGAATAAAGTTCATACACCACGTAAATTTTACCTACACAAGAATCGAACTACAGTTAGCAACGATTAATAGTAATATTATAATATTTCAGAAACGTTAATATTTAAAATATACGAATGCAATTTAATATCAAAGCCGAAAATTACATACAATTCCACTATAACGTTTCAGCTTAAATAACTGGGATTGATTAATTTAATTATCAAACTTCACTGGTTTTATTAACAATCTGACACCGTGGAGACAGGGGTGGAGTGGGCCAGTCGGTAGCGCGCCAGGCTCGTAATCTGTAGTTCCCAGGTTCGAGTCCCAGCTGGTTCAGCGTTCACATTTTTCTCCGCAAAATTCCCCGCCCTGCCCACGGTCAGTAGGGGACACCGATGGGCTTTGAAAGGCCGCCGTCCGTCGAATAGGACGTTAAGCCGTGGCCCCGTGTGCGGCAGAGCCATACCCTGTGCACGTTAAAAAACACGCTGGATGACCTTGACGGGAGGCTAACACCTGTCTCCCAACATCTGTTCCAGTGGGTCCCCTCCCCCAACCTTCTCTGAGCCTTCGGGGTCAATGTGACCTGCCCATTTAGCCCATGGTGTGCAAAAGAGTGCCGCTCAGAGGTAAAACAACCCAACCGTGGAGACATCCAATTCCAGAAATTAATTCATCGCCAAGATGATATCTGTTTCATAGCATTTCAAATAGAAACTAAAAACACGGGGGGGGGGCTCAGTCGGTAGCGCGCCAGGCTCGTAATCTTTAGTTCCGAGGTTTGAGACTTTGCTGGTTCAGATTTATTTATCTAGGCAAAATTCCCCACCCTTCCCACTGTCAGTAGAGGACACCGATGGGCTTGGAAAAGCCGCCGTCCGTCAGAAGGTACGTTAAGCCTTTGGCCCGTGTGCAGGACAGCCATACCTTATACACGTCAAAGAACACGCTTGACGGCAAGCTTCCATCCCTCCCAACAGCTCTTCCAGCCCCCAAATAAAAGTTTATTTATTTTTTTCCCTACATGATGCCCAGCTTCTGTCAAATCTTAGGAACATGAATTGAGGGCCGAATGCAACAGGTTCCATGTCACATGAAAACTCGTTAAGCAGGTAATGCTGCTCTCCATAAAAGTAACCCACTTCGTTTACTTTCCACCACAAAATAAAAAAAAAATTACTAAATACTACATATTCGGAAAGCAAAGAATTGCGAATTTAGGTTCAAATCGAAGCTCGTACGAGATCCCGTGTACGTCAGACATCCATACCCTGTATTGAACAACACGCTGGATGTCATTCACAGGTGGAAAAAGTTGAATTGGCATTTCGAACGTGTCGAGTATTGCCAGTATACTCTGATTAGAGTCTAAAATTAGTACCTTACATATATAGATTCTATTCGCTATTTTCATTCTTAACTTTTAAATGTCTCATTACACCATTTCCAGTGGCAACACCTTCGGTGGAAATAAACTAACATTATTCTTTCCTTATATTCTCAGTGTGAACGCTAATCTCTCCATATTCGGTAAATCTGATGTTTAAATCAAGTCGTTAGTAAGGAACATTTACATATAATTATAATACAAACGGTAATATAGGGCCAGAAGGAAATGAACATTTTTCTATAACTATATTTCAATACAACTTTAAATATTTCTTTATATTTCACGTGTTTCTATCGAATATTAAAAAAAAAATTATGCACTTCTACTTTCTGAAACAGTGGGCGAAATATATCTGCAACCCCGAGAAATATAATCTTTTATTTTTACGTTCTGTCTGCAGAGAGTCCATTCGCTAAACAACCTAGAAACGTTGCAGGTTTCGTAACCAAAACTATTCTGTGAACGCTTTAATTCTTCATTTATTTATTTACTAAAAATGTATTCGAACCCGACAACCAACGTAGAATAACGTAGACCAATATTTTAGGAGTAACAGCGCATACGAAAAAAAACTGCCAACTGCACGCGGTGTTTCCATGTTCTCACCCTCCCAAGTACTGACCGCGCCCAAAGCTTAACCTCGGGGATCAGACGAGAACCAGTGTGTTCAACTTGCTATGGCCGTTGATGGGACGGGGATGGCTCAGTCGGTAGCGCGCCAGGCTCGTAATCTGTAGTTCCCAGGTTCGAGTCCCAGCTGGGTCAGCGTTGAGATTTATCTCCGCATAACTCCCCGCCCTGCCCACGGCCAATAGGGGACACCGATGTGCTTCGAAAGGCCGCCGTCCGTCGGATGGGACGTTAAGCCGTGGTCCCGTGTGCGGGAGAGCCATACCCTGTGCACGTTAAAGAACACGCTGGATGGCCTTGACGGGAGGCTACCATCTGTCTCCCAACAGCTGTTCCAGTGGGTCCCCTCCCCCAACCTCCTCTGAGCCTCGGGGTCCATGTGACCTGCCCATTTAGCCCATGGTGTGCAAAAAAGTGCCGCTCAGAAGTAAAACAATTTTTTCAGAATTAAATTCAAATGGGGTTTTTTAAAAAGGCGTCGTGTCAACCGTGTTACATCAAAATAAATCGTGTAAATAGCGAAATTAAATTTCTTTTCTGATCTGTGTTAAATCAAAAACGTGTAAAAAAATATATACTTGATTGAGATTCAAATTTGTCACTGATTAACCTAAACTCATTGCATTCTTGCTACCGTAAGTAAGCACCTGAGCAGAAAAGCAACACACATCAATTCCTTACCCTAGGTTCGAACCCAGGTCTCTTACATCAGTAGCCAAGCGCGCTAAGCAATCAACTTAAAAAAAAAATAAATCCTTAATAAACAATAGGAATAATTAATTCAATGCACCCAATTCTGTTCCTGATAGGTTCCCGAGAAAACCGTGTAAAAAAATAAACCTTTAAAAAACAATACGGTGCATATGAAAAAATGGATATGAAAATTTTTAAATCTGCTAAAATTAGTGCTGCCTGCCTGTGAATACGGGTTAATAATAAAGTAGGAAAAACACCGAGATGACGTCACCAGTACTCTTTCGTTGTGTTGCCAGCAGATTTGGTATTCTTAATCGTAATAATGTTGCTATTTTAGGTATACTTTTATGTTATGCTTCGATCAACTCAGGTACGTAAGATGCATTTTTATTTTTCTACAGAGAAGAAAAATGGTTATATAAAGTTTCGGAGAAGTATAAATGAAACATTGTGAAGCCGTAGTACAAGTTGGAAGTTGCATACTTTGAGTTTCGCATTGCAAGCTTTTTTGAGTTGTTCCACTGGATGTTTTTTTTCTCACCCTCGTACGATACACGGAGGAACTAACCATTCTTTTCTTCTATATATTTTGGGTGAGATTTTAGTGATGTGGAAGGGCTTTACGTAGGCAGCAACCATTTATACTTTTACGAACAGTTAAAGCTTTCGAAATTCCGGTTTTTGAAAAGTCGTTTTCGGTAAAAAATTTGATATATGCGAGCAATCTCAAGATTCATATTATTCTTTTGGCGCAGAAATGAAAATTCACAGTTAGGTGCACGTCGTAATGTAATAAGATGCAAAATTAGGAATGGATTTGCATCGAACGGTATCTGAGTCTTCTACGTCCATGTGACCTAACTATTTAACCGATGGTGTACAAAACAGTGCCGCTCAGAGGTGAAACAACCCAAATGTCCGGTTTTTTCGATATTCAAAACTCGAATTTTAATTCCATTTCGGAAAACCTCGAGAAGGATCGCCCAGTATGATGTAACGTTGAATTAATATCCCAAGACCGGATTTACCCTACTAATTACGAAACCTCACAAAATTTCAAAATAAATTATTGACAATGAATAATCAATGATAATTCACAATGAATAATCTAAATATAAAAAAAATTTAAAAGTCGTAGTGTTATATCTAATCTTCAGACTTTCTATTAATTCATAATCAACTACTTTCTATTCAGAATCCTGTTGAAAACATATCCCCCTTTCCTATTTGAATTATAAACTCATAATTACCTCACTGTGACTAACCATTCGCTATATAACGTCTGTTATCGCAATATATGGTTTTCAAATCAGGTATACGTCTTAAAATACCAGGTCTATTTTTTATATTCGGAAACAAAACCTCTGCTTAATCTTCTACGCGTAGCCGGAAATACTAAAATTTCCAACAATTATATCGCATAAAGCTTATTCAATAACCGGAAGTGCATGATATTATTTCGTCAAAGTAGCAACTTATGTGTAGTTATTATTGCAAATATGAACATATTTTAGGTGTAAGACGAAGTTGATATGAGAGAGATTATTTACAAGATTTGAATTTCATAATATGTAGATCTGATGTGAATTATTTTCTGTATTACACGGTGAAATTATTTATCAAGTGTAGATATTTGGTGAGAAAAAATTTCCATGTTCGAATAATGTTGAAATCTGATAATGTAAAGTGACAGTTTAGCAGAAAGGAAGCGGCAATGATCATAAGTTATGAGTTACTTAGCTCACTTGAATATAGTTTACTGTTCATTCTTTTTTTAATTTCCTTTGCTGTTAAGAGGTTTAAAAATAATTCAATCTGTGTAATTTATAGAGTTTTGCTTTGAGCTGTGTTTTCTAAATTTCTAATTCAGGTTTGGAGAATATCTCTTTAAGAATAGCAGGATTGGTTTCTTTTTTTTTAAGTATGATGCTGTACTTTCTTTCCCTAGTTTTTCCTCTCGGTATGTTGTGTGTGTATATATATATAGGGTATTTGATATTTCTACTGTTCAGGTGTATTTGGTGGCAATGTTGCAGTTAATATGATTTTGTCTGATGAATACTGTACAGTGGTGTATTCTAAAGAATTCGAGAAAACGGTTTTAATTTAGTCGATAGTAATATGTTTTAAAGTTTTCGTTATGTTGAAAGTGTTGTGATATTTATGTAAATTGAGAAGAATTTCAATGTGTTGTTAGCGGGGTGGAAATGTGAGGGACCTTTCAAAAGAGATACTCTGTTGTGGAAGTTAACAGAAGAGGAGGGCTGCCAGATTACTGTGGCCTACTGATCTCGACAACTATGGCTACTTTTCTTTTTTTTTCTACCCTGCTGAGGAGTGGTCAACCACACAGGGTCCTGGTGCTGACCATATAAACCTACTGGACTGGACAGATATATGGCTCTGAGCTTGATTATGGATCCTGATTTTGCTGCACTGGTGGGCTTCTGTGAAGGGAAAATCTTCCGCTGTGTTTTCTTTTTGTTTGTGGGTTGACAGCCCCAAGTGAATAGATCCACAGGATATGTTTATCAGCTGGTGGATAATCCTGAGCAGAGGTCATCGCAGCCACCTGAACTCTTTGCTTCTATTGGCATCGTCAAATTCTACATTGGAGGAAGTCTTCCAGTGTAGATGACTTGAGCCTTTAGTGGTGGGGGAACATGTCTGCGATTAGGGGGCTGTTTGATATTCTCGGCATTCTCTCTCTCAATAAACATAGTTTCTTTAAACATCCCACTAACCATTTTCTCTCCATAGGTAGTTGGAATGTGAGGACTCTGCACAGAGCTTACTCTCTTAATGTTCTCACACAAGAATTCCACCATTGTAATTTAGATATTCTCGGCTTGCAAGAGAGCAAATGGACAGATAAAGTTCAGATTCATAAAAAGAAAACTTTAAATTTCTCTTGTCAAAGAGGGACTAGGGAGACTTAGGAATGTCAAAGTTGGTACTAACTCTGACCTTTCGGGAGGGGTAATTGGCCCTTTTGGCATCGGTAGCTGCAATGGCAATGGGCAACGTCTCCTACAGGTAAGTAAACTCAATGGATTCAGAATAACTAACACTTATTACAAACACCACGACATACATAAGTACACATGGGTTTCATCCGATGGGCTGCATAAGAATATGATTGATTATATATTAATTAACAGCAAATGGGCTAGTTCTGTTAGGAATACCAGGTCATATAGGGGAGCTAAAATTGGATCTGACCATTACCTTCTTAAAAGTGTCTTGCAACTTAAACTTAAAAAATGTTGTGCTAGGGTTAAAAAATTTACTTTTAATACTAAAGCTCTGAAAGACCCAGTTATAGCCAAAGCTTACCATGATAGGTTACTTAGTCATTATGACAGTCATGGTATGCTTACTACTGAAGTTGAGGATGAATGGGACCACTTTAAACAGACTTTTTTGGACACTAACAGTACTCTTTTAGGAAAAAAGGAACAATGGAGGCAGAATTATTTGAGTGATAAGGCACTTGAGCTTATTTTCGAAAGAAAGAACTTCAGGAATGTCCTTGATCAATACCCTACTAGTCCTAATAGAAAGCATTACAGAGAACTTAATAAACGTGTAAAAGATCAGTTAGCTGCTGATAAGAATCTTTGGCATGATGGTTTCGCTGACAAGCCGAGGAAGCAGTTAGACAGCACAACACCAGAGAGCTGTACCAGATAGTTAATGTTTTGTGTGGTAAAAAACGGACAGGTATACAGGGATTGAAGGATAAACAAGCTAAGGTTATAGAAGGTGAGGATTCTCTCATGGCTAGATGGGCTGAGCATTTCAGTGATGTTCTAAACAATGCGGTTAGTTCTTCATCATTTTTTCGAATGATGATACATGCATTGATGCCTTTAATGTTGGCCCTATAAGACAATTTGAATTTATTTTGGATGTTTCTAAACTTAAACCTCATAAATCCCCAGGGGTAGACAAAATTACTACAGAAATGCTCAGAACTGGGAATGTTTCGGTTACCACTTGGATGACTGAAATTCTGAATATCTTTTATGATAAAGGCATCGTTCCTAAGAATTTTACCAGAGCTATTGTTATCCCAATTTTCAAGAAACGTAATTGCAGTTCTTGTGATAACTATAGGGGTATCAGCCTACTCTCTGTTCCAGGTAAAGTTCTTTCCATGATTGTGCTTAATAGAATTAAGAATCTGGTTGACAGGCAATTGCGTTATGAGCAATGTGCATTCAGAAAGAGGTAAGGGATGTGTGGATCAGATATTTTCACTTACGCAGATTCTTCAGAAATGTTTAGAGTTTCCGAAACCTTTGGTTGGTAGCTCTGTTGATTTCAAAAAGGCTTTCGACTCTGTTGATCGTCATGATTTGTACTTGATTGTGAGATCATATGGTATACCTGACAAGTTAGTTAACATACTGAAAACTCTCTATAATAACACTGAGTCGTGTGTGAAAGCTTGTAAGGCTTGTAGCAATTGCTTTAGCATTACTTCTGCTGTTCGACAAGAGTGCATTTTGTCGCCTTTTATCTTTAGATTGGTTATTGATTATGTTATGCGAAATTCACTTCAAGGGAAAGATTTTGACCTTTAATGGACTGGAGATACGAAAATTTCTGATATAGATTAGGCTGATGATTTAGCCCTTTTGGCAAAAGATGTTGATGAGATGAACTCTTTCATTCGAGCTGTTGATGAGACTGGAAGTAGAGTAAGTTTGGTTATAAACAGAGAGAAAACTAAAGTGATGAAAATTGGTCAGGCAGGCTGTGATTCAGTTAATCTGAATGGTTGTAGTCTTGAGCAGGTATCACAGTTTAATTATCTTCGGAGCTATGTAACAGATAATGGTGATGTGCGGCATGAGATTAACACACGAATAGCGATTGCTGCCGGGTTGTAAACAAGATAAGAGGAAACTAGATGCTTTTCATTACAGATGCATACGCAGTATCTTGGGCATTAGGTGCTTCAACTTTGTAACTAATGATCAGGTTAGGCAAAGGAGTTTGCAACCTCCTTTAAGCAGCATATTTTGTAGAGAGAGACTCCCTTGGTTTCGCCATGTTGCCCGTACGAATAATTATAGATTGGCGAATAATAATTGATATAATTTGAGTTTTTATTTTATTTTTTTTTTTTTTTTTTTTGAGATTTTCGGACCTTTGCGTACCCGGGAACACATTACAGTGTAATAAGCAATCATTGGCAAGGTCTATGCGATTAAAAAATACACACGGACTGTATTCCCTATGCCCTTCTCTAAACCACCATTCTGCTGTTCGAAAAAATATCAGGTGAATCAAGTTTAATAATATTCATAAAGTGTTGGTGGTTCGTTTATAAATTCTTTCAGGTAAGTAACTTTGTAGTGAATAATTAATTTACAGTTAGAGGTAATGTAATTTTACACTTTTTAGCACGAGAGTTATGAAATTTCAACCGAGAGCTACTGTACAGCAGATTAATCTGATTATGAGTTATAAATTTTATAGTTAAACGCTATTTGTCGCTGTCGACCACAAACCACCCCTTTCATTTCGGCTCGGTCAGTAGGACTAATGGTTGTCCGAGGAAAAAAAAATATCTTTGCTTAATTTTTCATTTCGCCATTCGTCGTTACAGTATGCGTATAAATAGTTCTATATCGTAAATGATCAAACGGCAGTATTTTTATGTACATGCTTTCAGATGTATTTCCCCATTATCGTGGACGAAGTTTGAAACCAACGTCTAATATTCGCAACAGATATATCCAGCTGATAGGGTGACGTAACGAGCCCAAGAAATGTCAACGTGGCGATAAATATATAACTAACAAAACTTTGCCTGAACAAGCAATTCCATTCATTGGTTTAAGATAACTTAAAATTAATTTATTTTTAATAACATTGAAAATAATTTACTTATTAAGATTTTATTTAAATATTTCAGAATACTATAAAAATATTTACCAAAATTAAAAAAAGGAAATAACTACCAGTTAATATTTTAGGATTAGAAATTCTTTTCGATTTATACATACTTTGGTTTTAAAAGATCTTATAGAAATTATGGTGGCAACACTTGGACATACGATAGATGACGTCATGTCCTTGTTTTCGCGATAGGATTTCTAATTCTAATTTACCTGCTGAAATAATAATTCCAGTTTCTCACTGGCATACCACTGAAGACTAAACAATATTTTTATATAACTAAAACAATATTTTTTAAAACCTATATTTAAAAAAAAATATTTGATTATGATCTTTAATTTATCATCAGTGACATTTTTCCATTAAATGCATATTTTAGAGCTTCCAAGTAACGTTTCTCACTGGCATAACAAGGAAATTCTGTTGACGTTCCGTAGGGTACGTCAAAAGCATAGGAAATGAATAATGTCCGTATGACGAGCCAAAATAAAGTGGTCGACACCGTCAAATAGCGGTTAGCTATCAATTTTATGTCCCATAATCAGAATAATGTGCTGCGTACTATTTGTTGGTTCGAAACCGTCCGAAATTTCATAGCTCTTAGGCTAAAAACTGTAGAATTGGATTACCTATACTCTTAACTAATTATTCACTACAAAATTACTTACCTGAAGGAAAATATAAAAGAACCACAAACACTTCACGAATATTATTTAACTGGCTTTAGCTGAAACTTTTCGACCACCAGAGTTCTAAGTTACGGAAGGACAGGCTGACGTTATTTATCAACCGCAAAGACCTTGTCTATGCCTCCTTATTATACTCGAATCTGTTCGCGATAGGCAAAGCTCTGATAACTACAAACCCTCAAAATAGGATGACTTGTTCGCCATATTTTAATAGCTAACGCGACTAATGGAACAGCGACAAAAACGTTGGACGAATTCAATAAGAGGCGAATGACATCGGAGAGTGACGTTTCAGAATGCATTGTTTACACAATCCGGAGGAAGTGACATTTACATTGTTTCGTATTCCCAACAGAGGGGTTTGTTTCCTCTTCCGCACTTATATTTTTCGATATCTTGTATACCAAATTTACTAAAAATTATAGACGAGAAATAAGATGCATTCCTTTTAACCTAGTACCTCTTTCAAAAGTTTTTCGGATTCTTAAATTTTCGGTGAAGAAAGAGAATAAACATCACCAAGGCGTGACACGCTAGTGATGCTCTTCTAGGATATTAATGAAAGGTTGTTTACAGCAAAATTACGGACAAGGGTTAAGGACTTCAAACTTATCTACTGTTATGCCACCACTTTGAATGACGATGAGAAAATAGGTTTTACAGACAACTTCAAGGTATTTCGAATTCTGTGAAGAAATGAGATGTTACCCTTGTTCTTCGTGACGTCAATGTCAATGTTAACTTCAATGGTTTTACAATAACTAACACTTATTACAAACACCGCGACATACATAAGTACACGTGGGTTTCATCTCATAGGCTGCATAAGAACTTTGTAGATTATATATTAATTAACAGCAAATGGACTACTACTGTTACAAAGAACAGGTCATATTCGGAAGCTGAAATTGGATCTGACCATTATCTTGTTAAAAGCGTTCTGCGTTTGAAACTTAAGAAGTGTTGTGTTAAGGTTAAAAAATTTACCTTTAATTATGAAGCTGTGAAAGACCTAATTAGAGTACATCTTATCATGATAGGTTACTTACTCATTATGACAGTCGTGGTTTGCTTGCTACTTAAGTTCAGGAAAAATGTGACCACCTAAAATAGACTTTTGTGGAAACTAACAGTACTCTGTTACGTAAAATGAAACAGAGGACGCATAATTATCCGAGTGACAAGGCACTTGAGTTTATTTTAGAAAGAAAGAACTACAGGAATGTCCTGAATCAATATTAATTCTAATAGAAAACATTATAGAGAGCTTAATAAACGTGTAAAGGATCAGTTAGCTCCTGATAATAATCTTTGGCTGACATAGCCGAAGAAGCAGTTGGACAGCACAGAGCTACACCAGGCAACTCTGCGAAACAAATAACTTGTAAAGTAATTACAAAGGCCTAAAGGTAAAATTTTACACTGCAGCGACGAAACTATCTATTCTCGTACCGAAATTTCAAATGTGTCATCAATAATTATTATTTACCACAGTGATAAGAAATTCAGCTACAGATTGTATGACTTCCTCAGAATAAAAACTATAACGTGTGAATATAAATTAAAAGTTAAATTACTAGAAGAATACAGCGGTTAAATAAGGATTACAAACGATATCGCGAAAACACGGAAGTGACGTCACCCAGTAGAATGAGAATGTCCAATGTTCCCACTTTAATTTTTACAATATATTTCAGAAACAAAGTGTGTAAATCAAAAAGAATTTCTAATCCTAAAATATTAACTGCTAGTTATTTGAAATATTTTTAAAATATTCGGGAACATTTAAATAAAATCTTAATAAGTAAATTATTTTGAATGTTATTAAAATAAATTAACTTTAAGTTATCTTAAACCAATGAATGGAATTGCTTGTTTAGGCATATCTATTTTCGCTCTTTTTGTAGAAGGCTATCCAGACAGGCGGTAATGGGTCAAATAGATGTGAAAACCTGTACATAAAAAAAAACTGCCGTTTGATCATTTACGATATAGATATATTTCTACGCCTACTGTAACGACAAATACGAAAATGAAGAAATCAAAAATTAAGCAAAGAATTTTTTTCCTCGCCCAACCATTAGTTCTACTAATCGATAAACTTGGAAAGGCCGTCGGATGGATCTTAGGCCGTGTCACCATCCGTCGGATGGGATCTTAGGCCGTGTCCCCGTGTGCGGAAAAGCCATACACTGTGCACGTTAAAGAACACGTTGCATGGCTTTGCCGGGAGCCTATGATCTGTCTCCCAACAGCTGTTCCAGTGAGGACCCTCCCCCAACCTTCTCTGAGCCTTCGGGGTCCATATGGCATGGCCATTTAACCCATGGTTTGCAAAAAAAGTACCATACCCTGTTTACGTTAAAGAACACGCTGGGTGGCCTTGACGGGAGGCTATCATCTGTCTCACAACAGCTGTTTAGCCTCCCCCAACTTTCTCTGAGCCTTCGGGGTCCATGTGACCTGGCCATTTAGCCCATGGTTTGCAAAAATGTACCATACCCTGTTTACGTTAAAGAACACGCTGGATGTCCTTGACGGGAGGCTACCATCTGTCTCCCAACAGCTGTTCCAGTGAGGACCCTCCACCAACCTTCTCTGAGCCTTCGGGATCCATGTGGCATGGCCATTTAGCCCATGGTTTTCAAAAAAGTACCATACCCTGTGTACTTTAAAGAACACACTGGATGGCCTTGACGGGAGACTACCATCTGTCTCACAACAGCTATTCAAGTGGGTCCCATCCCCCAACCTTCTCTGAGCCTTCGGGGTCCATGTGGCATGGCCATTTAGCCCATGGTGTGTAAGAAAGAGCCGCTCAGAGGTAAAACAACTCAACATTTTAATGCATTTTATTTTCCATTTGATCGAAAAACTACGAAACCATTCAGAAAAAATGGTAACTTTGAGTTCTGGGAATTCCCCTCATTTTTATCTGCAATATACGTTAGTCTTGGTCTCTCATGTGTTTAAAGTTATAAAGATAATTAAACTAACACTTGCATATAAACTGACAAGTTCCTATCAGATCTCTGTGGCAAGCAACTGCTTGAGGGGGTATGTTTTTTTTTTCACGTCTGGAACCAATCTTCTATTTTTTCATATGCACTGTGTTTTGTTTTAGAATTTTTTTTTTACACGTTTTTTTCCGGAACCTATTTACCGTTTAAAAATTTAAAACAGAATTTGGTGCATTTATTTAGATCATTTATTTTCTGTAGTATAAATGAATTATTTTACCCTTCAGAAACATCCTGAAACAATATTTAGATAATCTAATAGGTTGGGTTGTTTTACTTCTGAGCGGCACTTTTTTGCACACCATGGGCTAAATGGCCAGGTCACATGGGCCCCGAAGGCTCAGAGAAGGTTGGCGGAGGGGACTTACTGGAACAGCTGTTGGGAGACAGATGGTAGCCTTCCGTCAAGGCCATCCAGCGTGTTCTTTAACGTGCACAGGATATGGCTCTCACACACACGGGGCCAATGCTTAACGCCCCATCCGACGGACGGCATCCTTTCCAAGACCACCGGTCTCCCCTACTGACCGTGAGCAGGGCGGGGAATTTTGCGGAGATAAATCTCAACGCTTACCCAGCTAGGACTCGAACCTGGGAACTACAGACTACGAGCTGAGTTAAAAAAAAAACTACAAAGATAAAAAAAAAACCAAAAAATATTGAAGAATTCTTTATATATTTCTTTTCTTTAAAACCAAACCGGTTGGTTTTAATTTGAAAACTACTAAGTTTATAAAATTAAAAATGTCTTAAAATTAATAAAAATGAAATAAAGACTTCAAGATTTTGATATCACTTGTTTGAAAACAACTCATTTGTATTCGGTTTTCACGTCTAAGGGACCTGGGTTCGAGTCCCGGGTAAGGCATGGACGTACGTGTCGTTTTTGTGCTGAGGTCCTGTCATCCTCACAGACTTTCTATTATGGTATGTAAAGTGACAGCTTCCTGTCAGATCTCTGTGGGAAGCAGCTTCTTGAGGGGGTATGTTGTTTTTTTTCACGTCTGGAACCAATCTCCTATTTTTTCATCTGTCTCATAACATTCGGTCACCTTCCCGCAACCTAAACTGATCCCTCTGGTTCTTTATGACGTCGCCATTTAGACCCTTGTGTGCAAATAACTACCGTTCAGAGATGAAACAACCCAACCAAACGCATATCTAATATATGGCGTATTAAAGTAATTAAAGGGGTCACCACCCTCACAGACCTTCGACTATGGCGGGGAAACTGACAGGCTCCTGTTAGATCGCTGTTGCAAGCAGCTGCTTGAGGGGGTGTTTTTTTATTCCTTTATTATATTTAGGAAGATATTTTCACTCTTTTCCCTAACACGTTAAGCCTCTTTGGATTAGGAAATAAAATAATCATTAGAGGTTAAATGTTTAGGGTATGAAATCACTCCTCGGCTAAGCACTTAATCCCTGTGTAGTCTGTAATACAGAAATTCGTTAAAATTATGTTGCTGTTATGGATAATTTTATATTGTGAATAATGTATTCCAAGCCTATCGGTGTCCAGTACTGACCGTGGGAAGGGCGGGGAGTTTTGCGGAGATAAATCTCAACGCTGAGGATTCTTTATGAGTTCCGTACTTAAATAGAAATGGAAACCGAAGCATATTTATCGCTGTGCCCAATGAAAGGTAGATTATTCCATTCTCCCTTCCTTTAAACTTGTTTCTTTTAGGGTTTCAGACTAAATAAACAGATATCGCTGCTATTAAACATCCGAACTTGCGTTACTAATTAAATACTGCATCAGTTGAAGTAGTAAAATAAAATAGTTTTCCTAATGTCTCTTAATTATCAAGCGTATTTTTTTGTGTTTTAAAACCTATTATTGTTCGTAAATTTTATCCCAATGAGATGATACGGAATACAGCGTCATAACTTAGCGAGTTGCGGAGTGGCATTTACTACCTGTCTCTGGCAGTCATAACTCATCGGGGAAATCAATGTACACGCTCGAAATTTTCACAGAAAGTTTCAGGTTAAGGTCCAGTTTGCAGTGCGAAATTTCAGGTCGGAAGTCCAAATAAGTTGAACCGTAACAAAAAAAAAAATTCACATTTCCCCTCACCCAAAAAGGTGTCCTAAATTTATATTCCAGCATACTATATGTGGTAATATTCAAATAGTGTTCATTAAAGTTTTGAAACATGAATGCATAAATATAACTTATGTACTTAAACACATACAATTATTGCTAAATGAAATAAATTCCTCTAGGTGGCGTTAATTTTGTTTCTAATGAAATATTTCCTGCTTCCCGCCTTTCCCAACGGTTCTTCGTGTTCCTCTTCTACGATTGGTCAAATATGTTACAATGGCACGTGCACCTAGATAGCTTCACACGTGGCGCCCTTAGTTACGATAGCAACCATGTATTCGCTTTCACTTCAGTGTCAAATTTTACTCTCAATTCATTTCTTCTTTTCCATAATATATTTTATTACGTATATTTAGAATAAAGTTCATAGACCACGTAAATTTTACCTAAACAAGAATCGAACTACATTTAGGAAGGATTAATAGTAATATTATAATATTTCAGAAACGTTAATATTTAAAATATGCGAATGCAATTTAATATCAAAGCCGGAAATTACATACAATTCCACTATAACGTTTCAGCTTAAATAACTGGGATTGATTAATTTAATTATCAAACTTCACTGGTTTTATTAACAATCTGACACCGTGGAGACAGGGGCGGGGTGGGCCAGTCGGTAGCGCGCCAGGCTCGTAAACTGTAGTTCCCAGGTTCGAGTCCCAGCTGGTTCAGCTTTCAGATTTTTCTCCGCAAAATTCCCCGCCCTGCCCACGGTCAGTAGCGGACACCGATGGGCTTGGAAAGGCCGCCGTCCGTCGGATGGGACGTTAAGCCGTGGCCCCGTGTGTGCGACAGCCATACCCTGTGCATGTTAAAGAACTCGCTCGATGGCCTTGACGGGAGGCTACCATCTGTCTTACAATAGCTGTTCCAGTTGGTCCCCTACCCCAGCCTTCTTCCGGGTCCATGTGACGTGGCCATTTAGCCCATGGTGTGCAACAAAGTGCCGCTCAGAGGTAAAACAATTTTTTCAGAATTAAATTCAAATGGGGTTTTTCAAAAAGGCTTCGTGTCAACCGTGTTACATCAAAATAAATCGTTTAAATAGGGAATTTAAATTTCTTTTCTGATCTGTGTTAAATCAAAAACGTGTAAAAAAAATATATACTTGATTGAGATTCAAATTTGTCACTGATTAACCTAAACTGATTACATTGTTGCTACCGTAAGTAAGCACCTGAGCAGAAAAGCAACACACATCAATTCCTTACCCTAGATTCGAACCCAGGTCTCTTAGATCAGTAGCCAAGCGCGCGAAGCAATCAACTTTAAAAAAAATAAATCCTTCTTAATAAACAATAGGAATAATTAATTCAATGCACCCAATTCTGTTTCTGATAGGTTCCCGAGAAAACAGTGTAAAAAAAATAAACCTTTAAAAAAAATACAGTGCATATGAAAAAATGGATATCAAAATGTTTAAATCTCCTAAAATTAGTGCTGCCTGCCTGTGAATACGGGTTAATAATAAAGTAGGAAAAACACCGAGATGACGTCAGCAGTACTCTTTCGTTGTGTTGCCAGCACATTTGGTATAATATATTACAATCACGTTGAAGTTTAAAAAATGCTATTCTTAATCATAATAATGTTTCTATTTTAGGTATATTTTTATGTTATGCTTCGATCATCTCAGGTACGTAAGATGCATTTTTATTTTTCTACAGAGAAGAAAAATGGTTATATAAAGTTTCGGAGAAGTATAGACGAAACATTGTGAAGCCGTAGTACAAGTTTGAAGTTGCATACTTTGAGTTTCGCATTCCAAGCTTTTTTGAGTTGTTCCACTGGATTTTTTTTTTTTTCTCACCCTCGTACGATACACGGAGGAAGTAACCATTCTTTTGTTTTAGATATTTTGGGTGAGATTTTAGTGATGTGGAAGGGCTTTACGTAGGCAGCAACCATTTATACGTTTACGAACCGTTAAAGCTTTGGAAATTCCGGTTTTTGAAAAGTCGTTTTCGGTAAAAAAATTTGATATATGCGAGCAATCTCAAGATTGATATTATTGTTTTGGCGCAGAAATGAAAATTAACTGTTAGGTTCACGTCGTGATGTAATAAGATACAAAATTAGGAATGGATTTGCATCGAACGGTATCTGAGTCTTCTACATATCCTTGTGACCTAACTATTTAACCGATGGTGTGCAAAAAAGTGCCGCTCAGAGGTGAAACAACCGAAATGTCAGGTTTTTTCGATATTCAAAACTCGAATTTAAATTGCATTTTGGAAAACCTCGAGAAGGATCGCCCAGTATGATGTAACGTTGAATTAATATCCCAAGACCGGATTTACCCTACTAATTACGAAACCTCACAAAATTTCAAAATAAATTATTGACAATGAATAATCAATGATAATTGACAATGAAAAATTTCAAAATAAATTATTCACAATGAATAATCTAAATATAAAAAAATTTTAAAAGTCACAGTGTTATATCTAATCTTCAGACTTTGTATTAATTCATAATCAACTACTTTCTATTCAGAATCCTGTTGAAAACATATCCCCCTTTCCTATTTGAATTATAAACTCTGATAATTACCTCGCTGTGACTAACCATTCGCTATATAACGTCTGTTATCGCAATATATGGTTTTCAAATCAGGTATACGTCTTAAAATCCCAGGTCTATTTTTTATATTCGGAAACCAAACCTCTGCTTAATCTTCTACGCGTAGCCGGAAATACTAAAATTTCCAACAATTATATCGCTATAACCGGAAGTGCATGATATTCTTTCGTCAAAGTAGCAACGTATGTGTAGTATTATTGCAAATATGAACATATTTTAGGTGTAAGATGAAGTTGATATGACAGAGATTATTTACAAGATTTTAATTTCATAATATGTAGATCTGATGTGATTTATTTTCTGTATTAGACGGTGAAATGATTAATCAACTGTAGATATTTGGTGAGAAAAAATTCCATGTTCGAATGATGTTTAAATCTGATAATGTAAAGTGACAGTTTAGCAGAAAGGAAGCGGAAATGATCATAAGTTATGAGTTACGTAGCTCACTTGAATATAGTTTATTGTTGATTCTTTTTTTAATTTCCTTTCCTGTTAAGAGGTTTAAAAATAATTGAATCTGTGTAATTTATAGAGTTTAGCTTTGAGCTGTGTTTTCTAAACTTCTAATTGAGGTTTGGAGAAAATCTCTTTAAGAATAGCAGGATTGGTTTCTTTCTTTTTAAGTATTTATATTTTTCCTCTCGGTATGTTGTGTGTATATATATATAGGGTATTTGATATTTCTACTGTTCAGGTGTATTTGGTGGCAATGTTGGAGTTAATATGATTTTGTCTCATGAATAGTGTACAGTGGTGTATTCTAAAGAATTCGAGAAAACGGTTTTAATTTAGTCGATAGTAATATGTTTTAAAGTTTTCCTTATGTTGAAAGTGCCGTGATATTTATGTAAATTGAGAAGAATTTCAATGGGTTCTTAGCGGGGTGGAAATGTGGGGGACCTTTCAAAAGAGATACTCTCTTGTGGAAGTTAACGGAAGGGAAGGGCTGCCAGATCAGTGTGGCCTACTGATCTCGACAACTATGGCTACTTTTCTCATTTTTCCACCCTACTGAGGAGTGGTCAACCACACAGGGTCCAGGTGCTGACCATATACCCACTGGACTGGACAGATATATGGCTCTGAGCTTGATTATGGATCCTGATTTTGCTGCACTGGTGGGCTTCTGTGGAGGGATGATCTTCCGCTATGTTTTCTGTTTGTTTCTGGGTTGACAGCCCCAAGTGAATAGATTCACAGGATATGTTTATCAGCTGGTGGATAATCCTGAGCAGAGGTCATCGCAGCCACCTGAACTCTTTGCTTCTATTGGCATCGTCAAATTCTACATTGGAGGAAGTCTTCCAGTGTAGATGACTTGAGCCTTTAGTGGTGGGGGAACATGTCTGCGATTAGGGGGCTGTTTGATATTCTCGGCATTCTCTCTCTCAATAAACATAGTTTCTTTAAACATCCCACTAACCATTTTCTCTCCATAGGTAGTTGGAATGTGAGGACTCTGCACAGAGCTTACTCTCTTAATGTTCTCACACAAGAATTCCACCATTGTAATTTAGATATTCTCGGCTTGCAAGAGAGCAAATCGACAGATAAAGGTCAGATTCATAAAAAGAAAATTTTAAGGGAGGACGACAATAAGATTCAGCAAGGCGGGGGTCTGCTTCTCACCAGACACGCTAGTGATGCTCTTCTAGGATATGAGTGCATTAATGGAAGGCTTCTTACAGCAAAATTTCAGACAAGCGTTAAAGACTTGAATGTTATAGGCTGTTATGCCCCCACCGAGGATGAGGATGAGAAGGATAAGTTTTATGGACAACTTCAGGATATTTGAATTCTGTCAAGAAAGGAGATATTACCCTTGTTCTTGGTGACTTCAATGTCAAAGTTGGTACTAACTCTGACCTTTCGGGAGGGGTAATTGGCCCTTTTGGCATCGGTAGCTGCAATGGCAATGGGCAACGTCTCCTCCAGGTAAGTAAACTCAATGGATTCAGAATAACTAACACTTATTACAAACACCACGACATACACAAGTACACATGGGTTTCATCCGATGGGCTGCATAAGAATATGATTGACTATATATTAATTAACAGCAAATGGGCTAGTTCTGTTAGGAATACCAGGTCATATAGGGGAGCTAAAATTGGATCTGACCATTACCTTGTTAAAAGTGTCTTGCAACTTGAAATTAAAAATTGTTGTGTTAGGGTTAAAAAATTTACTTTTAATACTGAAGCTCTGAAAGACCCAGTTATAGCCAAAGCTTACCGTGATAGGTTACTTAGTCATTATGACAGTCATGGTATGCTTACTACTGAAGTTGAGGATGAATGGGACCACTTTAAACAGACTTTTTTGGACACTAACAGTACACTTTTAGGAAAAAAGGAACAATGGAGGGCAGAATTATCTGAGTGATAAGGCACTTGAGCTTATTTTGGAAAGAAAGAACTTCAGGAATGTCCTTGATCCAATACCCTACTAGTCCTAATAGAAAGCATTACAGAGAACTTAATAAACGTGTAAAAGATCAGTTAGCTGCTGATAAGAATCTTTGGCATGATGGTTTGACTGACAAGCCGAGGAAGCAGTTAGACAGCACAACACCAGAGAGCTGTACCAGATAGTTAATGTTTTGTGTGGTGAAAAACAGACAGGTATACAGGGATTGAAGCATAAACAAGGTAAGGTTATAGTATCTCATGGCTAGATGGGCTGAGCATTTCAGTGATGTTCTAAACAATGCGGTTAGTTCTTCATCATTTTTTCGAATGATGATACATGCATTGATGCCTTTAATGGTGGCCCTATAAGACAATCTGAATTTATTTTGGATGTTTCTAAACTTAAACCTCATAAATTCCCAAGGGTAAACGAAATTACTACAGAAATGCTCAGAACTGGGAATGTTTCGGTTACCACTTGGATGACTGAAAAACTGAATATCTTTTATGATAAAGGCATGGTTCCTAAGAATTTTACCAGAGCTATTGTTATCCCAATTTTCAAGAAAAGTAATCGCAGTTCTTGTGATAACTATAGGGGTTTCAGCCTACTCTCTGTTCCAGGTAAAGTTCTTTCCATGATTGTGCTTAATAGAATTAAGAATCTGGTTGACAGGCAATTGCGTTATGAGCAATGTGGATTCAGAAAGAGGTAAGGGATGTGTGGATCAGATATTTTCACTTACGCAGATTCTTGAGAAATGTTTAGAGTTTCCAAAACCTTTGGTTGGTAGCTCTGTTGATTTCCAAAAGGCTTTCGACTCTGTTGATCGTCATGATTTGTACTTGATTGTGAGATCATATGGTATACGTGACAAGTTAGTTAACATACTGAAAACTCTCTATAATAACACTGAGTCGTGTGTGAAAGCTTGTAAGGCTTGTAGCAATTGCTTTAGCATTACTTCTGCTGTTCCACAAGAGTCCATTTTGTCGCCTTTTATCTTTATATTGGTTATTGATTACGTTATGCGAAATTCACTTCAAGGGAAAGATTTTGGCCTTTAATGGACTGGAGGTACGAAAATTTCTGATATAGATTAGGCTGATGATTTAGCCCTTTTGGCAAAAGATGTTGATGAGATGAACTCTTTCATTCGAGCTGTTGATGAGACTGGAAGTAGAGTAAGTTTGGTTATAAACAGAGAGAAAACTAAAGTGATGAAAATTGGTCAGGCAGGCTGTGATTCAGTTAATCTGAATGGTTGTAGTCTTGAGCAGGTATCACAGTTTAATTATCTTGGGAGCTATCTAACAGATAATGGTGATGTGCGGCACGAGATTAACAGACGAATAGGGATTGCTGCCGGGACTTTTAAGAACCTATGTAGAGTGTGGAGAAATAGGCGTATACACCTAAAGACTAAAATTAGACTGTATAATAGTTTGGTTCTTTCTAGGGTTAGTTACGGTAGTGAAACTTGGACACTTTGTAAACAAGAAAACAGGAAACTAGATGCTTTTGATTCCAGATGCATACGCAGTATCTTGGGCATTAGGTGGTTCAACTTTGAAACTAATGATCAGGTTAGGCAAAGGAGTTTGCAACCTCCTTTAAGCAGCATATTTTGCAGAGAGAGACTCCGTTGGTTTCGCCATGTTGCCCGTACGAATAATTATAGATTGGCGAATAATAATTGATATAATTTGAGTTTTTCTTTTTTTCATATTTTTGGACCTTTGCATAGCCGGGAACACATTACAGTGTAATAAGCAATCATTGGCAAGGTCTATGCGATTAAAAAATACACACGGACTGTATTCCCTATTCCCTTCTCTAAACCACCATTCTGCTGTTCGAAAAAATATCAGGTGAATCAAGTTTAATAATATTCATAAAGTGTTGGTGGTTCGTTTATAAATTCTTTCAGGTAAGTAACTTTGTACTGAATAATTAATTTACAGTAGAGGTAGTGTAATTTTCCACTTTTTAACACGAGAGTTATGAAATTTCAACCGAGAGCTACTGTACAGCACATTAATCTGATTATGAGATATAAATTTTATAGTTAAACGCTATTTGTCGCTGTCGACCAGAAACCACCCCTTTCATTTAGGCTCGGTCAGTAGGACTAATGGTTGTCCGAGGAAAAAAAATTCTTTGCTTAATTTTTGATTTCTTCATTTCGCCATTCGTCGTTACAGTACGCGTATAAATAGTTCTATATCGTAAATGATCAAACGGCAGTATTTTTATGTACATGCTTTCAGATGTATTTGCCCATTATCGTGGACGAAGTTTGAAACCAACGTCTCATATTCGCAACAGATATATCGAGCTGATAGGGTGACGTAACGAGCCCAAGAAATGTCAACGTGGCGATAAATATATAATTTACCCACTACACGGAAACGCATTGCTCAGAGCTAAGAAGAAGGTAATGTACAGTACAGCGAAACGTGTAATAGAAGCCTTAGATTAAACCACAGAGTTGTTCTTTGTGAACACAGGAAAAACCGTTCTTTACCCCTAAGGACAAAGTTGCCTATGACATACGTAAGAGATTCACACCTAGCCTCGATCTAGGAATTTCTCGTTGGACACCATAGGGAAACGCGTTTCGTGAAAGCCACCTAGTTACCGCCTGTCTGGACAGCCTTCAACAAAAAGAGCGAAAATAAATATGCCTAAACAAGCAATTCCATTCATTGGTTTAAGATAACTTAAAGTTAACTTATTTTAATAACACTCAAAATAATTTTCTTATTAAGATTTTATTTAAATATTTCAGAATATTATAAAAATATTTACCAAAATTAAAAAAAGGAAATAACTACTACCAGTTAATATTTTAGGATTAGAAATTCTTTTCGATTTATACATACTTTGGTTTTGAAAGATCTTATAGAAATTATGGTGGCAACACTTGGACATACGATAGATGACGTCATGTCCGTATTTTCGCGATAGGATTAGTAATTCTAATTTACCTGCTGAAATAATAATTCCAGTTTCTCACTGGCATACCACTGAAGACTAAACAATATTTTTATATAACTAAAACAATGTTTTTTAAAACCGATATTTAAAAAAAATATTTGATTATGATCTTTAATTTATCATCAGTGACATTTTTCCATTAAATGCATATTTTAGAGCTTCCAAGTAACGTTTCTCACTGGCATAACAAGGAAATTCTGTTGCCGTTCCGTAGGGTGTGTGAAAAGCATAGGAAATGAATAATGTCCGTATGACGAGCCAAAATAAAGTGGTCGACACGTCAAATAGCGCTTAGCTATCAATTTTATGTCCCATAATCAGAATAATGTGCTGCGTACTATTTGTTGGTTCGAAACCGTCCGAAATTTCATAGCTCTTAGGCTAAAAACTGTAGAATTAGATTACCTATACTCTTAACTAATTATTCATTACAAAATTACTTACCTGAAGGAAAATATAAAAGAACCACAAACACTTCACGAATATTATTTAACTGGCTTTAGCTGAAACTTTTCGACCACCAGAGATCTAAGTTACGGAAGGACAGGCTGACGTTATTTATCAACCGCAAGGACCTTGTCTGTGGCTCCTTATTATACTCGAATCTGTTCGCGATAGGCAAAGCTCTGATAATTACAGACCCTCAAAATAGGATGACTTCTTCGCCATATTTTAATAGCTAACGCGACTAATGGAACAGCGACAAAAGCGTTGGACGAATTCAATAAGAGGCGAATGACATCGGAGAGTGACGTTTCAGAATGCATTGTTTACACAATCCGGAGGAAGTGACATTTACATTGTTTCGTATTCCCAACAGAGGAGTTTGTTTCCTCTTCCGCACTAATATTTTTCGATATCTTGTATACCAAATTTACTAAAAATTATAGACGAGAAATAAGATGCATTCCTTTTAACCTAGTACCTCTTTCAAAAGTTTTTCGGATTCACCGTGACTATCTGAAATTTTCGGTGAAGAAAGAGAATAAACATCACCAAGGCATGAGACGCTAGTGATGCTCTCCTAGGATATTAATGAAAGGTTCTTTACAGCAAAATTACAGACAAGGGTTAAGGACTTCAAACTTATCTACTGTTATGCCACCACTTTGAATGCCGATGACGATGAGAAAATAGGTTTTACAGACAACTTCAAGGTATTTCGAATTCTGTGAAGAAATGAGATGTTACCCTTGTTCTTCGTGACGTCAATGTCAATGTTAACTTCAATGGTTTTACAATAACTAACACTTATTACAAACACCGCGACATACATAAGTACACGTGGGTTTCATCTCATAGGCTGCATAAGAACTTTGTAGATTATATATTAATTAACAGCAAATGGACTACTTCTGTTACAAAGAACAGGTCATATTCGGAAGCTGAAATTGGATCTGACCATTATCTTGTTAAAAGCGTTTTGCGTTTTAAACTTAAGAAGTGTTGTGTTAAGGTTAAAAAATTTACCTTTAATTATGAAGCTGTGAAAGACCTAATTAGAGTACATCTTATCATGATAGGTTACTTACTCATTATGACAGTCGTGGTTTACTTGCTACTTAAGTTCAGGAAAAATGTGACCACCTAAAATAGACTTTTTTGCAAACTAACAGGTACTCTTACGTAAAATGAAACAGAGGACGCATAATTATCCGAGTGACAAGGCACTTGAGTTTATTTTAGAAAGAAAGAACTACAGGAATGTCCTGAATCAATATTAATTCTAATAGAAAACATTATAGAGAGCTTAATAAACGTGTAAAGGATCAGTTAGCTCCTGATAATAATCTTTGGATGACAGAGCCGAAGAAGCAGTTGGACAGCACAGAGCTATACCAGGCAACTCTGCGAAACAAATAACTCGTAAAGTAATTACAAAGGCCTAAAGGTAAAATTTTACACTGCAGCGACGAAACTATCTATTCTCGTACCGAAATTTCAAATGTGTCATCAATAATTATTATTTACCACAGTGATAAGAAATTCAGCTACAGATTGTATGACTTCCACAGAATAAAAACTATAACGTGTGAATATAAATTAAAAGTTAAATTACTAGAAGAATACAGCGGTTAAATAAGGATTACAAACGATATCGCGAAAACACGGAAGTGACGTCACCCAGTAGAATGAGAATGTCCAATGTTCCCACTTTAATTTTTACAATATATTTCAGAAACAAAGTGTGTAAATCAAAAAGAATTTCTAATCCTAAAATATTAACTGCTAGTTATTTGAAATATTTTTAAAATATTCGGAAACATTTAAATAAAATCTTAATAAGTAAATTATTTTGAATGTTATTAAAATAAATTAACTTTAAGTTATCTTAAACCAATGAATGGAATTGCTTGTTTAGGCATATCTATTTTCGCTCTTTTTGTAGAAGGCTATCCAGACAGGCGGTAATGGGTCAAATAGATGTGAAAACCTGTACATAAAAAAAAACTGCCGTTTGATCATTTACGATATAGATATATTTCTACGCCTACTGTAACGACAAATACGAAAATGAAGAAATCAAAAATTAAGCAAAGAATTTTTTTTTCCTCGTCCAACCATTAGTTCTACTAATCGATAAACTTGGAAAGGCCGTCGGATGGATCTTAGGCCGTGTCACCATCCGTCGGATGGGATCTTAGGCCGTGTCCCCGTGTGCGGAAAAGCCATACACTGTGCACGTTAAAGAACACGTTGCATGGCTTTGCCGGGAGCCTATGATCTGTCTCCCAACAGCTGTTCCAGTGAGGACCCTCCCCCAACCTTCTCTGAGCCTTCGGGGTCCATGTGGCATGGCCATTTAACCCATGGTTTGCAAAAAAAGTACCATACCCTGTTTACGTTAAAGAACACGCTGGGTGGCCTTGACGGGAGGCTATCATCTGTCTCACAACAGCTGTTTAGCCTCCCCCAACTTTCTCTGAGCCTTCGGGGTCCATGTGACCTGGCCATTTAGCCCATGGTTTGCAAAAATGTACCATACCCTGTTTACGTTAAAGAACACGCTGGATGTCCTTGACGGGAGGCTACCATCTGTCTCCCAACAGCTGTTCCAGTGAGGACCCTCCACCAACCTTCTCTGAGCCTTCGGGATCCATGTGGCATGGCCATTTAGCCCATGGTTTTCAAAAAAGTACCATACCCTGTGTACTTTAAAGAACACACTGGATGGCCTTCACGGGAGACTACCATCTGTCTCACAACAGCTATTCAAGTGGGTCCCATCCCCCAACCTTCTCTGAGCCTTCGGGGTCCATGTGGCATGGCCATTTAGCCCATGGTGTGTAAGAAAGAGCCGCTCAGAGGTAAAACAACTCAACATTTTAATGCATTTTATTTTCCATTTGATCGAAAAACTACGAAACCATTTAGAAAAAATGGTAACTTTGAGTTCTGGGAATTCCCCTCATTTTTATCTGCAATATACGTTAGTCTTGGTCTCTCATGTGTTTAAAGTTATAAAGATAATTAAACTAACACTTGCATATAAACTGACAGGTTCCTATCAGATCTCTGTGGCAAGCAACTGCTTGAGGGGGTATGTTTTTTTTTTCACGTCTGGAACCAATCTTCTATTTTTTCATATGCACTGTGTTTTGTTTTAGAATTTTTTTTTTACACGTTTTTTTCCGGAACCTATTTACCGTTTAAAAATTTAAAACAGAATTTGGTGCATTTATTTAGATCATTTATTTCCTGTAGTATAAATGAATTATTTTACCCTTCAGAAACATCCTGAAACAATATTTAGATAATCTAATAGGTTGGGTTGTTTTACTTCTGAGCGGCACTTTTTTGCACACCATGGGCTAAATGGCCAGGTCACATGGGCCCCGAAGGCTCAGAGAAGGTTGGCGGAGGGGACCCACTGGAACAGCTGTTGGGAGACAGATGGTAGCCTTCCGTCAAGGCCATCCAGCGTGTTCTTTAACGTGCACAAGATATGGCTCTCCCACACACGGGGCCAATGCTTAACGCCCCATCCGACGGACGGCATCCTTTCCAAGACCACCGGTGTCCCCTACTGACCGTGAGCAGGGCGGGGAATTTTGCGGAGATAAATCTCAACGCTGACCCAGCTTGGACTCGAACCTGGGAACTACAGACTACGAGCCTAGCGCGCTACCGACTGAGTTAAAAAAAAAAACTACAAAGATAAAAAAAACCCAAAAAATATTGAAGAATTCTTTATATATTTCTTTTCTTTAAAACCAAACCGGTTGGTTTTAATTTGAAAACTACTAAGTTTATGAAATTAAAAATGTCTTAAAATTAATAAAAATGAAATAAAGACTTCAAGATTTTGATATCACTTGTTTGAAAACAACTCATTTGTATTCGGTTTTCACGTCTAAGGGACCTGGGTTCGAGTCCCGGGTAAGGCATGGACGTACGTGTCGTTTTTGTGCTGAGGACCTGTCATCCTCACAGACTTTCTATTATGGTATGTAAAGTGACAGCTTCCTGTCAGATCTCTGTGGGAAGCAGCTTCTTGAGGGGGTATGTTGTTTTTTTTCACGTCTGGAACCAATCTCCTATTTTTTCATCTGTCTCATAACATTCGGTCACCTTCCCGCAACCTAAACTGATCCCTCTGGTTCTTTATGACGTCGCCATTTAGACCCTTGTGTGCAAATAACTACCGTTCAGAGATGAAACAACCCAACCAAACGCATATCTAATATATGGCGTATTAAAGTAATTAAAGGGGTCACCACCCTCACAGACCTTCGACTATGGCGGGGAAACTGACAGGCTCCTGTTAGATCGCTGTTGCAAGCAGCTGCTTGAGGGGGTGTTTTTTTATTCCTTTATTATATTTATGAAGATATTTTCACTCTTTTCCCTAACACGTTAAGCCTCTTTGGATTAGGAAATAAAATAATCATTAGAGGTTAAATGTTTAGGGTATGAAATCACTCCTCGGCTAAGCACTTAATCCTTGTGTAGTCTGTAATACAGAAATTCGTTAAAATTATGTTGCTGTTATGGATAATTTTATATTGTGAATAATGTATTCCAAGCCTATCGGTGTCCAGTACTGACCGTGGGAAGGGCGGGGAGTTTTGCGGAGATAAATCTCAACGCTGAGGATTCTTTATGAGTTCCGTACTTAAATAGAAATGGAAACCGAAGCATATTTATCGCTGTGCCCAATGAAAGGTAGATTATTCCATTCTCCCTTCCTTTAAACTTGTTTCTTTTAGGGTTTCAGACTAAATAAACAGATATCGCTGCTATTAAACATCCGAACTTGCGTTACTAATTAAATACTGCATCAGTTGAAGTAGTAAAATAAAATAGTTTTCCTAATGTCTCTTAATTATCAAGCGTATTTTTTTGTGTTTTAAAACCTATTATTGTTCGTAAATTTTATCCCAATGAGATGATACGGAATACAGCGTCATAACTTAGCGAGTTGCGGAGTGGCATTTACTACCTGTCTCTGGCAGTCATAACTCATCGGGGAAATCAATGTACACGCTCGAAATTTTCACAGAAAGTTTCAGGTTAAGGTCCAGTTTGCAGTGCGAAATTTCAGGTCGGAAGTCCAAATAAGTTGAACCGTAACAAAAAAAAAAATTCACATTTCCCCTCACCCAAAAAGGTGTCCTAAATTTATATTCCAGCATACTATATGTGGTAATATTCAAATAGTGTTCATTAAAGTTTTGAAACATGAATGCATAAATATAACTTATGTACTTAAACACATACAATTATTGCTAAATGAAATAAATTCCTCTAGGTGGCGTTAATTTTGTTTCTAATGAAATATTTCCTGCTTCCCGCCTTTCCCAACGGTTCTTCGTGTTCCTCTTCTACGATTGGTCAAATATGTTACAATGGCACGTGCACCTAGATAGCTTCACACGTGGCGCCCTTAGTTACGATAGCAACCATGTATTCGCTTTCACTTCAGTGTCAAATTTTACTCTCAATTCATTTCTTCTTTTCCATAATATATTTTATTACGTATATTTAGAATAAAGTTCATAGACCACGTAAATTTTACCTAAACAAGAATCGAACTACATTTAGGAAGGATTAATAGTAATATTATAATATTTCAGAAACGTTAATATTTAAAATATGCGAATGCAATTTAATATCAAAGCCGGAAATTACATACAATTCCACTATAACGTTTCAGCTTAAATAACTGGGATTGATTAATTTAATTATCAAACTTCACTGGTTTTATTAACAATCTGACACCGTGGAGACGGGGGCGGGGTGCTCAGTCGGTAGCGCGCCAGGCTCGTAATCTGTAGTTCCCAGGTTCGACTCCCAGCTGGTTCAGCGTTCAGATTTTTCTCCGCAAAATTCCCTGCCCTGCCCACTGTCAGTAGGGGACACCGATGGGCTTGGAAAGGGCGCCGTCCGTCGTATTGGACGTTAAACCGTGTGCGGGAGAGACATACCCTGTGCACGTTAAAGATCACGCTGGATGGCCTTGACGGGAGGCTACCATCTGTCTCACAACAGCTGTTCAAGTGAGTCCCCTCCCCCAACCTTCTCTCACCCTTCGGGGTCCATGTGACCTGGCCATTTGGCCCATGGTGTGCAAAAAAGTGCCGCTCAGAGGTAGGCAGGTCTTTTGCCTGCCTTCTGCATCGCCTTTTTGTTTTTTGATTAGCGCCATGCACGTTGCCAGCGCGCCTAGAAGAAAACTGAAAAATGTCGACGGTACTACGTACGTTTCACTTCAACAGATTTCATTAACTGTATACTGTTTGAAAGTAATCGTAATAATTCTTTGCTGACGTCTGAAAATAACATTGTTGATTTAATTGTTTTCCGACTTCGAAGGAAGTGACACCTCTCCATATCCGCAACAAAGTTCTGTTTCTTTAAGCTTCCTTTCTCACCATTTCTCGTACCTGGCCGAAGCCATTTAGTGAATATTACAGGAACGAATATTATCCAACATAACGTGGGGCGTGGGTGGCTCAGTCGGTAGCGCGGCAGGCTCGTAATCTGTAGTTCCCAGGTTCGAGTCCCAGCTGGGTCAGCGTTGAGATTTATCTCCGCAAAATTCCCCGCCTTGCCCACGGTCAGTAGGGGACACCGATGGGCTTGGAAATGCCGCCGTCCGTCGGATGGGACGTTAAGCCGTGGCCCCGTGTGCGGGAGAGCCATACCCTGCGCACGTTAAAGAACACGCTGGATGGCCTTGACGGGAGGCTACCATCTCTCTCCCAACAGCTGTTCCAGTGGGTCCCCTCCCCCAACCTTCTCCGAGCCTTTGGGGTCCATGTGACCTGGCCATTTAGCCCATGGTGTGCAAAAAAGTGCCGCTCAGAGGTAAAACAACCCAACATAACGTAGCAGTGGGGATCGCCATCAAATAACCAAAGTTAATCGAATAACGAAAACTTTCCCTGCCTAGACTTGTTAAAGGATAAAATATCCCACGTGTACCGTGTAAGAGCTACGTATTGCCATAAATAAGCAAACTAAAATATGTGTAAATAATAAATATAATAATAAATACCCCCTCAAGCAGCTGCTTGCCACAGAGGTCTGACAGGAGCTTGTCAGTTTATATGCCACAGTAGATCTGAGAGGATGGCAGGACCTCAGCAGAAACAACACGAACATCCATGCGTTACCCGGGGCTGCGCCTTAATAATAAGAAATTGGAGAAAACACAGAGATGACATCAGCAACGCGGTTACTTTACAGCATAATTTCTATAATGTGAAGAGGACAAGCATTATCAGCGTCTCGTGAAAGCCATACAACAAAACTATATTGTGAAATCACAGTTGATTATTCAGTTCAATACATTTTCCAAATCATATTTTCTCCTGAAGTCACTCACAATACCTATCTGATGGACGAAATGAAAGGTGACATTGGCATAATACCTTAGTAGCAAAATATCTTATTCGATGTCATTTGCATTAGATATCGCTCACATCTGTACGACCTACGTGTAATATCGAATATAAAAACGTTGGTTGCCGTAATATATAAATCACGAACGCTGGAATATTTAACACGCAAAAAACAAAATATTAAACGCAAAGTTGACATGAAACTTCAAATCACGTTTAGATTTCAGTTTTACTCTTCATAAAATAATTAGTGTATTCCACCGAATAATTATTTTCCATCTCGGCATTTGTAAAATTATCCTATCGTTCTTAACCCTAAAAACGCAAATAACGTAGTTCATTTCCATAGCTACAATTAATGGGAACCCTATTTCGTGTCAACACAAATATTTCGTAGTCAATTCCTATTTATAGAAATATAATTGCAACTGTTTAATTCGTCTCTCAATAAATAAGTTTTACCCCACCATTCACTCTAGAACGAAATATTTATTGACCATAAACGTAAATTTTAAAACACTGCAAACGTTCGGCAAAACCCTTTAGGTGCGATGCCAATCCATTCCTATTTTTCTATCTTATTACACCACGACGTGCGCATAACTTTTAATTTTCATTTCTGGGCAAAAAAAATAATATTAATCTTGAGATTACTCGCAAAAACCTAAGTTTTTACCGGAAACGACTTTTCAAAAACCGGAATTTCCAAAGCTTTAACAGTTCGTAAACGTATAAATGGTTGCTGTCTAGGTAAGCAACATTATTATGATTAAGAAAAGCATTTCTAAAACTTTAACTGCGTGTAATATATTATACAAAATCTGCTGGCAACACAAACAAAACAGTACTGCTGACGTCATCTCGGTGTTTTTCCTACTTTATCATTTAACCCGTATTCACAGGCAGCACTAATTTTAGGAGTTGACTTATTTCTATAATCCGCCATTTTCCTATTTTAACTTCCACTTTTATACGAGATAAGTAACATTTATATAATGAAAAATGTGTTTAAATTAATAAAAATAAAATTAATAGTTAAAGATTTTCAGATCTATTTTTTCATATGCACTGTAATTTTTTTTTTTTAAAGGTTTTAAGGCATCGGAAATAAGTGAATTCACTAAAATTAGTGCCGCATGTGAATAAGGGTTAGAAATAAAGTAGGTAAAACAGCGAGGTGACTTCCGCAGTACTCTTGTGTTGTCAGTACATTTTGTATATTAGATGCATATTCAAGTTTTACAAATGTTTTTGTAAATCATAATATTGCTACTTTAGGGGAACGAATATCTGAAAAGTGAAATATTTCGATGTACCTGTTACGTAATAAATAATTTTCTAGAGAAAATTGAAAATGCTTGTGTAAGGTACGTAGAGGTACAGACGAAACATTGCGAAGCCGTAGTGAAAAGTTGGAAGTTCGAAAAAGATTTTTTCTGTATGATGAGAAATCCACGGGAAGATTTGTCTTACGCTACTACCATCCACAGTGGCAAGGAGGTAGAGGGTATAAACAATTTTTGTATTAAATATATTTCGGGTGAGATTCTAGTGATGGACTGCGATATTGCAGGGCTTTTTAGTTCGTAGCAGCCATTCATATGATTACCCATCGTTAAAGCTTTGAAAATTCATTTTCGGTAAAAACTTTTTTTTTTTTACGAATAATAATATCAAGATTAATATTTCTGTTGTGGCTGACAAATCAAAATTAACACTTATGTGCACGTCATGGTATAATAATATAGAAAATTAGGAAAGGAATTGCATGGCACCATAAACGTTTTCTTCAATGTTTCAAGTGTTCAAAAAAAAAAATTCTCTTTATGCTAAAGGTAGACTATGTCAATAAATATTCCGATTTAGAGTGATTGGTGGGGTAATTTTAACGACATTTAGATATCTTGTGTAGGTGTTACAGATGTGAAATGCAAATGATATTGTATAAGTTCTTGAGATCGGTCTGTTATTTTGCTACTGAGGTATTACGGAAATGTTTCCGATTTTTTGATCATTGACCTACGTGTTGCGATTGACCTCAGGAGAAAAAATGTATTGAGATGAATATTGGAATATGAATGTTTCTTTCGATTTATATTTTTCTTGTATGGCGTTGATGACACATTAGAAATGCTTTTTCCATACGTGCATACCATACGATTTATCTCTGAAAGCAGTCGAAACCGCGTTGATGACGTCATCTCTGTGTTTTATACAGTTCATTAATAAGGCTAGGTAATTTTATGGTTAATAGTCAAAAAATATTTAAGAATTGTTTATATATTTATTTTCTTTAAAGCCAAACTGGTAGGTTTTAATTTGAAAAAAAAAAAAACTTTACGTTAAACACCCCATCGTTATATCGGTTAGAAAAGCGAACACCGATGGTTTCTGTAAAGTCGTATTTGCATAACATCCGTCGTAATAAGAGTTCACTGAAGTGAACGTTACTTGCAACAGTATGATGCCGTCATAAACGAGTCCGTTGTATTCCATAACTATTCGTAATTGATGAAATCCTATTTCGACCAAACTTATCTGCAGAAATGACTCCTAAGTGTCTTTTCGAAGACTCCCGGAAAGTTCTTAATAACACAAATAACCATATCTAAATAACCAGTGAAATCTATTTCAGTTGAAAACTAAGTTCTATATTCACTAGTAACTGTTACAATGCATCGAAAACAGTTCTCATCATACGATGACACTTTTAAAAAAATAATTAACCTTTCACGATGAAAGAGAATCGAATAAAACAGCTTCCATCCTAAAGAATCGATGACACAACAATGCTTTTCGAATCGTCCAACCGGATACGCCTTTCGTTTCGTAATTTTCATTTCCGTCACGAATTAGTTTTAGCTTTAACAACTTTCGTATAAACGGAACTATTTAAAAACGACACACATCGGAAGATTGTTCCGATATCCGGAATAAATCTGGTAATGATATTTTCATTCAAAATTTTACAATAAAGAATGTGTGTATATATATATGTTTTATTTTATTCCCATTCTTATAACTATAGTTTTCTTTATCGATTCATCGGGTACGCCAGTAACATGCACATTTCCAGCAGGTACGTGAGGCATAAAAGGTTTTCAGAACCACTGCTCTATTATATATATAAATTCAAGGAGATGATGTCATAAGCGTAAAAATACCAAAATGCCGTAAAAACTTATATTGTTAAAATAAAAACTGGTGAAAACCACAAGAAAATAGTGTACAAATTCTGTATGTATCATACCCTGTGCAGATTAAATAAAACGTTGGATGGGAGGTTACCATCTGTCTCGTAACAGCTGTTCCATTCGGTCACCTTCCCGCAACCTAAACTGATCCCTCTGGTTCTTTATGACGTCGCCATTTAGACCCTTGTGTGCAAATAACTACCGGTCAGAGATAAAACAACGCAACCAAACGCATTTTATGAACAACTTCAGGATATTTTGAATTCTGTCAAGAAAGGAGATATTACCCTTGTTCTTGGTGACTTCAATGCCAAAGTTGATACTGACTCTGACCTTTGGGGAGGAGTAATAGGCCCTTTTGGTATAGGTAGCTGCAATGGGCAGCATCTCCTGCAGGTAACTAAACTCAATGGATTCAGAATAACTAACAATTATTACAAACACTGCGACATAGATAAGTACACATGGGTTTCACCCGATGGGCTGCATAAGAATATGACTGATTATATATTAATTAACATCAAATGGGCTAGTTCTGTTAGGAATACCAGGTCATATAGGGGAACTGAAATTGGATCTGACCTTTATCTTGTTAAAAGTGTCTTGCAACTTAAACTTAAAAAGTTTTGTGCTAGGGTTAAAAAAATTGCTTTTAATACTGAAGCATCTGAAAGACCCAGTGATAGCCAAAACTTACCATGATAGGTTACTTAGCTTAAACTTCATAAATCCCCAGGGATAGATGAAATTACTACAAAAATGCTCAGAACTGGGAATGTTTCGGTTACCACTTGGATGACCGAAATTCTGAATATCTTTTATGATAAAGGCATGGTAAGGTTTTTACCAGAGCTATTGTTATCCCTCTTTTCAAAAAAGGTGATCGCAGTGCTTGTGATAACTATAGGGGTATCAGCCTAATCTCTGCTCCAGGTAAAGTTCTTTCCATGATTGTGCTTAATAGAATTAAGAATCTGGTTGACAGGCAATTGCGTTATGAGCAATGTGGATTCAGAAAGAGGTAAGGGATGTGTGGATCAGATATTTTCACTTACGCAGATTCTTGAGAAATGTTTAGAGTTTCAGAAACCTTTGGTTTGGTAGGCCACGGCGTTGTAGGAAATGGCCTCTCGGTCGTTGAAACAAACAAAGAAGTGAAAAACAAACTTGCTCTGTGAAAGTAATTAAGTCTACTCTCTTCGGACGGGTCGCAGAAGTAGGGTGATGAAATGTAAATAATTATCAGGCTCCTGTCACACCTCTGTGGCAAGCAGCTGCTTGAGGGGGTATTTATTTATTTATTACTTTTCTGTGTTACGTTTAATTGTACGCTATTATGTCGAAAAAAATGTTAATATGAATTCTATATTAACCACCGTAAAAAGTTTAAATTTAAACATTTTAAAACGAATCAGTAAGTATTAAAATTTTTTTTTTAAATATACCGAGTGCGTAACGCGCTTCGCTAGTGACCCAATGGAACTGGGTTCGAGTCCCTGGTAAGGCATGAATGTGCATGTTGTTTTTTGGCTGAGGTCCTGCCATCCTCTCGGAACATCTACTATGGCATGTAAACTGACAGGCTGCTGTCAGACCTCTGTGGCAAACAGGTGCTTGAGGGGGTATTTATTTTTTTTTACTTATTTATATAAATCTATGAAATACTATATCGTGAAGGAAATCCTTTAGCACTATTCCACGCCATTTAATAACTGATTTTTAAGAATTGTTCCGTTATTGATAATGCGAGTAACTTTATAAGGCAGATAAGAAAGAATTGGAATGTCAACGGCCATACCAAGCTGAAAGCACCGGTTCTCGTCTGATCCCCGAAGTTAAGCAGCTTTGGGCGCGGTCAGTACTTGGGAGGGTGACCACCTGGGAACACCGCGTGCAGTTGACATTTTTTTTTTTCCCCCAAGCGCTGTACTCCTAGAATATTAGCCAAAGTCATTCTACGTCGGTCGCCGGGTTCCATTCCATTTTTAGTAAATAAATAAAGGAGAATTTCCTTTGGTTACAAAACCTGCATTGGTTCTACGTATCTCGAACAAAAACTATATATGTAAGGTACGAATTTAAGACCATCGTCAGAGTATACTGGTAACACTCGACACGTTCGAAATGCCAATTCCAGCTTGTCCGCCTCTCAAGGGTTCGGTTGTTTTACCCGTGAGCGGCATTATTTTTCACACCATGGGCTAAATGGCCAGGTCTCAAGGACCTCGAAGGTTGGGGGGGAGGGGACCCACACTGAAACACCTGTTGGGAGACAGATGGTATCCTCCCGTCAAGACCATCCAGTGTCTTTAACTTGCACAGGGTATGCCTCTCCCAGACACGGAGCCACGGCTTAACGTCCCATCTGACGGACGACGGCCTTTCCAAGCCCATCGGGGCAGTAGCGGACAGTTGTGCACAGATATGTGTCAACGCTGACCCAGCTGGGACTCGAATCTGCGAACTGCAGATTACAAGCCTGGTGCGCTACCTACTAAGCCCAATCAAGGGCATACAGCGTGTTTAACATGTACAGGGTATGGATGTTTCCCACACACGGATCCTCATACGAGCTTCCATTTCATATGAAATTCGTAATTCTTTGCTGTCAGAACATGTACTGACTAGTAAATTTCTTCAATTTTGAGGGGAAAGTAAACGAAGGTTTTTAGTTTTATGGACAGCAGCATTACCTACTTAACGAGTTTTCATGTGACATGGATCTTGTTGCGTTCGGGCCTCACGTTCCTAAGATTTAACATAAACTGGGCCGCATGTAGAATAAGAAATAATTTTTTTTATTTTTTGGGACGGGGATTTATACGGAGCATTTATTTCCTGCATTGGTCAACCATGAGTTAACTTCACAGCGACTTTGCAAACCTATTGGTGTTTCCTTATTCATTCGCAGAACAACGGGATTAAATCTTAACGTTGACCGAAGTGTGACTCAAACCTCAAAATTTCATATTCGCAGCATGGACACCTAACGACTTGACCATTGCTTCTTCCATCTTTACTCCTTCTGACCGCATATGTTTTGAGATTGTATTTAGTAATGCGGCAGACCTTATCCTATAAAACATATCATGTCCGTGATGATTTAATTTCAATAAATTGGGTGTCTCCACGGTGTCACAATTGTTAGTAAAACCTGTAAAGTTTTATAATTAAATTAATAAAACGTAGTTATTTGAGCTCAAACGAAACAGTGCAATGGTATGTAATTTCCAGCTTCAAATCTCGCAAAAACCAAATTTTTTAGTGAAAATGACTTTTAAAAAACCGGAATTTTCAAAGCTTTAACGGTTCAACGTAAACGTATAAATGGTTGCTGCCTACGTAAAGCCCTTCCACATCGCAGTACATCACTAAAACCTCACCCAAAATATATAAAACAAAAGAATGGTTACTTCCTCCGTGGATCATACGAGGGCGAGAAAAAAAAAATCCAGTGGAACTACTCAAAAAAGCTTGCAATGCGAAACTCAAAGTATGCGACTTCCAACTTTTATTACGGCTTCTCAATGTTTCGTCTATACTTCTCCAAAACTTTATATAACCATTTTTCTTCTCTGTAGGCAGAAAAATAAAAATGCATCTTACGTATCTGAGATGGTCGAAACATAATATAAAAATATACCTTAAATAGGAACATTGTTACGATTAAGAAAAGCATTTTTAAAACTTCAACCTGCCTGTAATATATTATGCAAAATCTACTGGCAACACAACGAAACAGTACTCCTGACGTCATCTCGGTGTTTTTGCTACTTTATTATTAAACCCGTATTCACAGGCAGCACTAATTTTAGGAGTTCACTTATTTCTCATGCTGCCACTCTATTTTAACTTACACTTTTATACGAGATAAGTAACATTTATATAATTAAAAATGTGTTTAACTATTCATTTGTTTTTTATTAATTTAAAGATTTTCATATCTATTTTTTCATATGCACTGTATTTTTTTTTTAAAGGTTTATTTTTTTACACGGTTTTCTCGGGAATTGGGTGCATTGAATTAGATTATTCCTATTGTTTTTTAAGAAGGATTTATTTATTTTTTTTTAATTTGAGTCGTTAGCGCGCTTGGCTACTGATCTAAGACACCTGGGTTCGAGTCCCGGGTACGGCATGGCTGTTTTGTGTCGTTTTTCTGCTGAGGGCGTGCCATCCTCTCAGACCTTCTACTGTGGCATATGACACTGACAGGCTCCTGTCACACCTCTGTGGTAAGCAGCTGCTTGACGGGGTATTTATTTATTTATTTATTATTAAATGTTGAGAAACATCCTGAAACAATTTTTAGAGAATATAATAGCAGGAATACGCTGTGATGCATACGAATAAACCTCTTTGTAAGCTGGATGCTTTTAAATGTAAACAGAATCAATTTGAATATCTGACTGGAATTGCATAGAATAAAATACATATGATATCATATAGCGCTCAGAGTTGGTAGTTTTACATGTGATCGGCATTTTTTTTTTTGTAGACAATGGGCTAAACGGCCAGGTCACGAGGACCCCGAAGGCTCAGAGAAGGTTGGGGGAGGGGCCTCACTGGAACAGCTGTTGGGAGACATATGACTTATTTGCAGAATGACTACAGACTATACTTATCTGCAGAAATGACTCTTAAGTGTCGTTTCGAAGACTCCCGGAAAGATCTTAATAACACAAATAACCATATCTAAATAACCAATGAAATCTATTTCAGTTGAAAACCTAAGTTTTATATTCACTAATAAATGTTACATTGTGAGTTTCACGATTAAAGAGAAAGGAAGAAAACAAACCTTATGTACAGTCGCTCAAAAAAGTATTCGAACACCATGGTTGATTACAGAACAGAATTCAGGAAAAAAATCTGGGAACGATTTCTTTTTTAATAATTAATGATTTGGCAACCTTCCTGTACGTATGCGAAGGTTGTCAGATCAGTAATTTCTAAAAAAAATCGTTGCCAGGTATTCTTCCTGAATTCTACAATCAAGCACATTGGGGACGGGGTGGCTCAGTCGGTAGCGCGCCAGGCTCGTAATCTGTAGTTCCTAGGTTCGAGTCCCAGCTGGGTCAGCGTTGAGATTTATCACCGCAAAATTTCCCCGTCCTGCCCACGGTCAGTAGGGGACACCGATGGGCTTGAAAAGGCCGCCGTCCGTCGGATGGGACGTTAAGCCGTGGCCCCGTTTGCGGGAGAGCCAATACCCTGTGCACGTTAAAGAACACGCTGGATGGCCTTGACGGGAGGCTACCATCTGTCTCCCAACAGCTGTTCCAGTGGGTCCCCTCACCCAACCATCTCTGAGTCTTCGGGGTCCTTGTGTCCTGGCCATTTAGCCCATGGTGTGCAAAAAAGTGCCGTTCTGAGGTAAAACAATCGAATGCAATCCAATCAACCACATTGTTCGGATACTTTTTCGAAGGAATGGACAAGAATGTATTTCGGATTTTATTTTAAACCACGGAAGGAAAATAAAATTTTTTGGCGCCCTGTCGTAATCCTAAGTTCCAGGGTTCGAGTTCCAGCTGGGGTCAGCGTTAAGATTTATCTCCGTAAGACTCCCCGCCCTGCCGTCGGTCAGTAGAGGACACCGATTGGCTTGTGAAGGTCGCCGTCTTCCTAACGGGACGTTAAACCGTGGTTCCGTGTGCCGGAGAGCCATACTGTGTGCGCGTTAAAGAACGCACTGGATGGCTTACCTTCAGGCTACCATCTGTCTCCCAACAACTATTCCAGTGGGTCCCCTCGCCCAACTTCTTTTGAGCCTTCGAGGTCATTCAGCCTATTCTATGCAAAAAAAGTGCCGTTTAGAGGTAAAACTACCGAACGTTAAAGAACACGCTGGACTGCCTTAACTGGACTCTGCCATCTGTCTGCTACAGCTGTCCAGTGTGTCCCCTTTCCCTGAGCCTTCAGGGTCCTTGTGGCGTGGCCATTCAGCCTATTCTATGCAAACAAAGTGCCGTTTAGAGGTAAAACTACCGAACGTTAAAGAACACGCTGGATGACCTTGAGTGGAGTCTGCCATTTGTCTCCTACAGCTGTCCAGTGTGTCCCCTCGCGGTCAGTACTTGGGAGGGTGACCACCTGGGAACACCGTGTGCAGTTGGCAATTTTTTTTCCCCAAGCGCTGTACTCCTAGAATATTAGCCAAATTCATTCTGCGTCGGTCGCCGGGTCCCATTCCATTTTTAGTAAATAAATAAAGGAGTTTTAGTTTTGGTTACAAAACCTGCAACTTACGTGCAGAAATGACTGCTCTGTGTCGTTTCGGAGACTCCCGGAAAGCTCTTAATAAACACAAATAACGACATCTAACCAATGAAATATATTTCAGTTGAAAACCTAAGTTCTATATTCACTAGTGACTGTTACAATGCACCTAAAACAGTTCCTTCTCATCGTACAATGAGACTTAAAAAAATAAATAACCTATCACGATGAAAAAGAATCGAATAAAACAGCTTGTATGCTAAAGAATCGAAGACACAACAATGCTTTTCGAATCGTTAAACCGGATACGCCTTTTGTTTCGTAATTTCCATTTCCGTCACGAATTAGTTTTAGCTTTAACAACTCTCGTATAAACAATTAAGTCACTGACCATATATTACCGAACATTTTTAAAACGACAGACATCGGAAGATTGCTCCGATATCCGGAATAAATCTGATAATATTTTGATCGAAAATTTTACAATAAAGAATGTGTGTGTGTGTATATATATACGTTTTATTTTATTCCAATTGTTATGGTATAATTATATCTATACATGGGGTACGCCAGTAACATACACTTTTCCAGAAGGTACGTGAGGCCTAAAAGGTTTTGAGAACCACTGCTCTATTATATATACATAAAGTTCAAAGATATGACGTCATAAGACTAAAGTTACCAAAGTCAATAGTAGAAGACAAAAAATACCAAAATGTCTTAAAAACTTAATATTGTTAGAATAAAAAGTGATGTAAATCACAGTAAAATAGTGTAGAAATTTTGTATGTATCATACCCTGTGCAGGTTAAATAAAACGTTGGATGGGAGGTTACCATCTGTCTCATATCAGCTGTTCCATTATTTAGATATGGTTATTTGTGTTATTAAGATCTTTCCGGGAGTCTTCGAAACGATACTTAGGAGTCATTTCTGCATACAAGTTTATTCTGCAGTCATTCTGCAAATAAGTCATCTGTCTCCCAACAGCTGTTCCAGTGAGGCTCCTCCCCCAACCTTCTCTGAACCTTCATGGTCCTCGTGACCATGCCGTTAAGCCCATTGTCTACCAAAAAAATGCCGATCACATGTAAAACTACCAACTCTGAGCGCTATATGATATCATATGCATTTTATTCTATGCAATTCCAGTCAGATATTCAAATTGATTATGTTTACATTTAAAAGCATCCAGCTTACCAAGAGGTTTATTCGTATGCATCACAGCGTATTCCTGCTATTATATTCTCTAAAAATTGTTTCAGGATATTTCTCAACATTTAATAATAAATAAATAAATAAATAAATAAATACCCCCTCAAGCAGCTGCTTACCACAGAGGTGTGACAGGAGCCTGTCAGTGTCATATGCCACAGTAGAAGGTCTGAGAGGATGGCACGCCCTCAGCAGAAAAACGACACAAAACAGCCATGCCGTACCCGGGACTCGAACCCAGGTGTCTTAGATCAGTAGCCAAGCGCGCTAACGACTCAAATTAAAAAAAAATAAATAAATCCTTCTTAAAAAACAATAGGAATAATCTAATTCAATGCACCCAATTCCCGAGAAAACCGTGTAAAAAAATAAACCTTTAAAAAAAAAATACAGTGCATATGAAAAAATAGATATGAAAATCTTTAAATATTCATTTGATTTTTATTAATTTAAATACATTTTTAATTATATAAATGTTACTTATAGCCGTCCCATGGCCGAGTGGTTAGCGCGCTTGGCTACTGATCTGAGGGACCTGGGTTCGAGCCCCGGATAAGGCATGGTTGTATGTGTTGTTTTTCTGCTGAGGTCCTGCCATCCTCTCAGACCTTCTACTATGGCATATAAACTGACAGGCTCCTGTCAGACCTCTGTGGCAAGCAGCTGCTTGAGGGGGTATTTTTATTATTATTACTTATCTCGTATAAAAATGTAAGTTAAAATAGAGTGACGGCATGAGAAATAAGTGAACTCGTAAAATTAGTGCTGCCTGTGAATACTGGTTAATAATAAAGTAGGAAAAACACAGAGATGACGTCAGGAGTACTGTTTCGTTGTGTTGCCAGTAGATTTTGCATAATATATATTACAGCCACGTTTAAGTTTTAAAAATGCTTTTCTTAATCGTAACAATGTTCCTATTTAAGGTATATTTTTATATTATGTTTCGATCATCTCAGATACGTAAGATGCATTTTTATTTTTCTACCTACAGAGAAGAAAAATGGTTATATAAAGTTTCGGAGAAGTATAGACGAAACATTGTGAAGCCGTAATAAAAGTTGGAAATTTTAGTGAATTCACTTATTTCCGATGCCTTAAAACCTTTAAAAAAAAAAAAATTTACAGTGCATATGAAAAAAATAGATATGAAAATCTTTAACTATTAATTTTATTTTTATTAATTTAAACACATTTTTCATTATATAAATGTTACTTATCTCGTATAAAAGTGGAAGTTAAAATAGGAAAATGGCGGATTATGAGAAATAAGTCAACTCCTAAAATTAGTGCTGCCTGTGAATACGGATTAAACCATAAAGTAGGAAAAACACCGAGATGACGTCAGCAGTACTGTTTTGTTTGTGTTGCCAGCAGATTTTGTATAATATATTACACGCAGTTAAAGTTTTAGAAATGCTTTTCTTAATCATGATAATGTTGCTTACCTAGACAGCAACCATTTATACGTTTACGAACTGTTAAAGCTTTGGAAATTCCGGTTTTTGAAAAGTCGTTTCCGGTAAAAACTTGGGTTTTTGCGAGTAATCTCAAGATTAATATTATTTTTTTTGCCCAGAAATGAAAATTAAAAGTTATGCGCACGTCGTGGTGTAATAAGATAGAAAAATAGGAATGGATTGGCATCGCACCTAAAGGGTTTTGCCGAACGTTTTCAGTGTTTTAAAATTTACGTTTATGGTGAATAAATATTTCGTTCTAGAGTGAATGGTGGGGTAAAACTTATTTATTGAGAGATGAATTAAACAGTTGCAATTATATTTCTATAAATAGGAATTGACTACGAAATATTTGTGTTGACACGAAATAGGGTTCCCATTAATTGTAGCTATGGAAATGAACTACGTTATTTGCGTTTTTAGGGTTAAGAACGATAGGATAATTTTACAAATGCCGAGATGGAAAATAATTATTCGGTGGAATACACTAATTATTTTATGAAGAGTAAAACTGAAATCTAAACGTGATTTGAAGTTTCATGTCAACTTTGCGTTTAATATTTTGTTTTTTGCGTGTTAAATATTCCAGCGTTCGTGATTTATATATTACGGCAACCAACGTTTTTATATTCGATATTACACGTAGGTCGTACAGATGTGAGCGATATCTAATGCAAATGACATCGAATAAGATATTTTGCTACTAAGGTATTATGCCAATGTCACCTTTCATTTCGTCCATCAGATAGGTATTGTGAGTGACTTCAGGAGAAAATATGATTTGGAAAATGTATTGAACTGAATAATCAACTGTGATTTCACAATATAGTTTTGTTGTATGGCTTTCACGAGACGCTGATAATGCTTGTCCTCTTCACATTATAGAAATTATGCTGTAAAGCAACCGCGTTGCTGATGTCATCTCTGTGTTTTCTCCAATTTCTTATTATTAAGGCGCAGCCCCGGGTAAGGCATGGATGTTCGTGTTGTTTCTGCTGAGGTCCTGCCATCCTCTCAGATCTACTGTGGCATATTAACTGACAAGCTCCTGTCAGACCTCTGTGGCAAGCAGCTGCTTGAGGGGGTATTTATTATTATATTTATTATTTACACATATTTTAGTTTGCTTATTTATGGCAATACGTAGCTCTTACACGGTACACGTGGGATATTTTATCCTTTAACAAGTCTAGGCAGGGAAAGTTTTCGTTATTCGATTAACTTTGGTTATTTGATGGCGATCCCCACTGCTACGTTATGTTGGGTTGTTTTACCTCTGAGCGGCACTTTTTTGCACACCATGGGCTAAATGGCCAGGTCACATAGACCCCAAAGGCTCGGAGAAGGTTGGGGGAGGGGACCCACTGGAAACAGCTGTTGGGAGACAGATGGTAGCCTCCCGTCAAGGCCATCCAGCGTGTTCTTTAACGTGCGCAGGGTATGGCTCTCCCGCACACGGGGCCACGGCTTAACGTCCCATCCGACGGACGGCAGCATTTCCAAGTCCATCGGTGTCCCCTACTGACCGTGGGCAAGGCGGGGAATTTTGCGGAGATAAATCTCAACGCTGACCCAGCTGGGACTCGAACCTGGGAACTACAGATTACGAGCCTGCCGCGCTACCGACTGAGCCACCCCCGCCCCACGTTATGTTGAATAATATTCGTTCCTGTAATATTCACTAAATGGCTTCGGCCAGGTACGAGAAATGGTGAGAAAGGAAGCTTAAAGAAACAGAACTTTGTTGCGGATATGGAGAGGTGTCACTTCCTTCGAAGTCGGAAAACAATTAAATCAACAATGCTATTTTCAGACGTCAGCAAAGAATTATTACGATTACTTTCAAACAGTATACAGTTAATGAAATCTGTTGAAGTGAAACGTACGTAGTACCGTCGACATTTTTCAGTTTTCTTCTAGGCGCGCTGGCAACGTGCATGGCGCTAATGAAAAAACAAAAAGGCGATGCAGAAGGCAGGCAAAAGACCTACCTACCTCTGAACGGCACTTTTTTGCACACCATGGGCCAAATGGCCAGGTCACATGGACCCCGAAGGGTGAGAGAAGGTTGGGGGAGGGGACTCACTTGAACAGGTGTTGTGAGACAGATGGTAGCCTCCCGTCAAGGCCATCCAGCGTGTTCTTTAACGTGCACAGGGTATGTCTCTCCCGCACACGGGGCCACGGTTTAACGTCCCATCCGACGGACGGCGCCCTTTCCAAGCCCATCGGTGTTCCCTACTGACAGTGGGCAGGGCGGGGAATTTTGAGGAGAAAAATCTGAACGCTGAACCAGCTGGGAGTCGAACCTGGGAACTACAGATTACGAGCCTGCCGCGCTACCGACTTAGCCACCCCGCCCCCGTCTCCACGGTGTCAGATTGTTAATAAAACCAGTGAAGTTTGATAATTAAATTAATCAATCCCAGTTATTTAAGCTGCAACGTTATAGTGGAATTGTATGTAATTTCCGGCTTTGATATTTAATTGCATTCGCATATATTAAATATTAACGTTTATGAAATATTGTAATATTACTATTAATCATTGCTAACTGTAGTTCGATTCTTGTGTAGGTAAAATTTACGTGGTGTATGAACTTTATTCTAAATATACGTAATAAAATATATTATGGAAAAGAAGAAATGAATTGAGAGTAAAATTTGACACTGAAGTCAAAGCGAATATATGGTTGCTATCGTAACTAAGGGCGCCACGTGTGAAGCTATCTAGGTGCACGTGCCATTGTAACATATTTGACCAATCGTAGAAGAGGAACACGAACAACCGTTAGGAGAGGCGGGAAGAAGCAAATATTTCGTTAAAACAAAATTAACGCCACCTAGAGGAATTTATTTCATTTAGCAATAATTGTCGTACGTGTGAATTTAATTAAGTACATAAGTTATATATATGCATTCATGTTTCAAAACTTTAATGAACACTATTTGAATATTACCACATATAGTATGCTGAAATATAAATTTAGGACACTTTTTTGGGTGAGGGGAAATGTGAATTTTTTTTTTTGTTACGGTTCAACTTATTTGGACTTCCGACCTGAAATTTCGCACTGCAAACTGGACCTTAACCTGAAACTTTCTGTGAAAATTTCGAGCGTGTACATTGATTTCACCGATGAGTTATGACTGCCAGAGACAGGTAGTAAATGACACTCCGCAACTCGCTAAGTTATGACGCTGTATTCCGTATCATCTCATTGGGATAAAATTTACGAACAGTAATAGGTTTTAAAACACAAAAAAATACCCTTGATAATTAAGAGACATTAGAAAAACTATTTTATTTTACTACTTCAATTGATGCAGTATTTAATTAGTAACGCAAGTTCTGATGTTTAATAGCAGCGAAATCTGTTTATTTAGTCTGAAACCCTAAAAGAAACAAGTTTAAAGGAAGGGAGAATGGAATAATGTACCTTTCATTGGGCACAGCGATAAATATGTTTCGGTTTCCATTTCTATTTAAGTACGGAACTCATAAAGAATCCTCAGCGTTGAGATTTATCTCCGCAAAACTCCCCACCCTTCCCACGGTCAGTACTGGACACCGATAGGCTTGGAATACAACATTCACAATATAAAATTATCCATAACAGCAACATAATTTTAACGAATTTCTGTATTACAGACTACACAGGGATTAAGTGCTTAGCCGAGGAGTCATTTCATACCCTAAACATTTAACCTCTAATGATTATTTTATTTCCTAATCCTAAGAGGCTTAACGTGTTAGGGAAAAGAGTGAAAATATGTTCATAAATATAATAAAGGAATAAAAAAACAGCCCCTCAAGCAGCTGCTTGCAACAGCGATCTAACAGGAACCTGTCAGTTTACCCGACATAGTCGAAGATCTGTGAGGGTGGTGACCCCTTTAATTACTTTAATACGCCATATATTAGATATGCGTTTGGTTGGGTTGTTTCATCTCTGAACGGTAGTTATTTGCACACAAGGGTCTAAATGGCGACGTCATAAAGAACCAGAGGGATCAGTTTAGGTTGCGGGAAGGTGACCGAATGTTATGAGACAGATGAAAAAATAGCAGATTGGTTCCAGACGTGAAAAAAAAGAACATACCCCCTCAAGCAGCTGCTTCCCACAGAGATCTGACAGGAAGCTGTCAGTTTATATGCCATAATAGAAGGTCTGTGAGGATGGCAGGACCTCACACAAAAAAGACACATACGTCCATGCCTTACCCGGGACTCGAACCCAGGTCCCTTAGACGTGAAAACCGAATACAAATGAGTTGTTTTCAAACAAGTGATATCAAAATCTTGAAGTCTTTATTTCATTTTTATTAATTTTAAGACATTTTTAATTTTATAAACTTAGTAGTTTTCAAATTAAAACCAACCGGTTTGGTTTTAAAGAAAAGAAATATATAAAGAATTCTTCAATATTTTTTGGGTTTTTTTTATCTCTGTAGTTTTTTTTGACTCAGTCGGTAGCGCGCTAGGCTCGTAGTGGAATGGAACCCGGCGACCGACGCAGAATGAATTTGGCTAATATTCTAGGAGTACAGCGCTTGGGGGAAAAAAATTGCCAACTGCACACGGTGTTCCCAGGTGGTCACCCTCCCAAGTACTGACCGCGAGGGGACACACTGGACAGCTGTAGGAGACAAATGGCAGACTCCACTCAAGGTCATCCAGCGTGTTCTTTAACGTTGGGTAGTTTTACCTCTAAACGGCACTTTTTTTGCATGCAATGAGCTGAATGGTCAGGTCACAAGGACCCTGAAGGCTCAGGGAAAGGGGACACACTGGACAGCTGTAGGAGACAGATGGGAGACTCCAGTCAAGGCCGTCCAGCGTGTTCTTTTAACGTTCGGTAGTTTTACCTCTAAACGGCACTTTGTTTGCATAGAATAGGCTGAATGGCCACGCCACAAGGACCCTGAAGGCTCAGGGAAAGTTGAGGGAAAGGGGACACACTGGACAGCTGTAGGAGACAGATGGGAGACTCCAGTCAAGGCCGTCCAGCGTGTTCTTTAACGTTCGGTAGTTTTACCTCTAAATGGCACTTTGTTTGCATAGAATAGGCTGAATGGCCACGCCACAAGGACCCTGAAGGCTCAGGGAAAGTTGAGGGAAAGGGGACACACTGGACAGCTGTAGGAGACAGATGGGAGACTCCAGTCAAGGCCGTCCAGCGTGTTCTTTAACGTTCGGTAGTTTTACCTCTAAACGGCACTTTGTTTGCATAGAATAGGCTGAATGGCCACGCCACAAGGACCCTGAAGGCTCAGGGAAAGGGGACACACTGTACAGCTGTAGGAGACAGATGGGAGACTCCAGTCAAGGCCGTCCAGCGTGTTCTTTAACGTTCGGTAGTTATACCTCTAAACGGCACTTTGTTTGCATAGAATAGGCTGAATGGCCAAGTCACAATGACCTCGAAGGCTCAAAAGAAGTTGGGCGAGGGGACCCATTGGAATAGTTGTTGGGAGACGAATGGTAGCCTGAAGGTAAGCCATCCAGTGCGTTCTTTAACGCGCACACAGTATGGCTCTCCGGCACACGGAACCATGGTTTAATGTCCCGTTAGGAAGACGGCGACGTTTACAAGCCAATCGGTGTCCTCTACTGACCGACGGCAGGGCGGGGAGTCTTACGGAGATAAATCTTAACGCTGACCCCAGCTGGAACTCGAACCCTGGAACTTAAGATTACGACAGGGCGCCAAAAAATTTTATTTTCCTTCCGTGGTTTAAAATAAAATCCGAAATATATTCTTGTCCATTCCTTCGAAAAAGTATCCGAACAATGTGGTTGATTGGATTGCATTCGATTGTTTTACCTCAGAACGGCACTTTTTTTGCACACCATGGGCTAAATGGCCAGGCCACAAGGACCCCGAAGACTCAGAGATGGTTGGGTGAGGGGACCCACTGGAACAGCTGTTGGGAGACAGATGGTAGCCTCCCGTCAAGGCCATCTAGCGTGTTCTATAACGTGCACAGGGTATGGGCTCTCCCGCAAACGGGGCCACGGCTTAACGTCCCATCCGACGGACGGCGGCCTTTTCAAGCCCATCAGTGTCCCCTACTGACCGTGGCCAGGACGGGGAAATTTTGCAGTGATAAATCTCAACGCTGACCCAGCTGGGACTCGAACCTAGGAACTACAGATTACGAGCCTGGCGCGCTACCGACTGAGCCACCCCGTCCCCAATGTGGTTGATTGTAGAATTCAGGAAGAATACCTGGCAACGATTTTTTTAGAAATTACTGATCTGACAACCTTCGCATACGTACAGGAAGGTTGCCAAATCATTAATTATTAAAAAAGAAATCGTTCCAGATTTTTTTCCTGAATTCTGTTCTGTAATCAACCATGGTGTTCGAATACTTTTTTGAGCGACTGTACATAAGGTTTGTTTTCTTCCTTTCTCTTTAATCGTGAAACTCACAATGTAACATTTATTAGTGAATATAAAACTTAGGTTTTCAACTGAAATAGATTTCATTGGTTATTTAGATATGGTTATTTGTGTTATTAAGATCTTTCCGGGAGTCTTCGAAACGACACTTAAGAGTCATTTCTGCAGATAAGTATAGTCTGTAGTCATTCTGCAAATAAGTCATATGTCTCCCAACAGCTGTTCCAGTGAGGCCCCTCCCCCAACCTTCTCTGAGCCTTCGGGGTCCTCGTGACCTGCCCGTTTAGCCCATTGTCTACAAAAAAAATGCCGATCACATGTAAAACTACCAACTCTGAGCGCTATATGATATCATATGCATTTTATTCTATGCAATTCCAGTCAGATATTCAAATTGATTGTGTTTACATTTAAAAGCATCCAGCTTACAAAGAGGTTTATTCGTATGCATCACAGCGTATTCCTGCTATTATATTCTCTAAAAATTGTTTCAGGATGTTTCTCAACATTTAATAATAAATAAATAAATAAATACCCCCTCAAGCAGCTGCTTACCACAGAGGTGTGACAGGAGCCTGTCAGTGTCATATGCCACAGTAGAAAGTCTGAGAGGATGGCACGCCCTCAGCAGAAAAACGACACAAAACAGCCATGCCGTACCCGGGACTCGAACCCAGGTGTCTTAGATCAGTAGCCAAGCGCGCTAACGACTCAAATTAAAAAAAATAAATAAATCCTTCTTAATAAACAATAGGAATAATCTAATTCAATGCACCCAATTCCCGAGAAAACCGTGTAAAAAAATAACCCTTTAAAAAAAAATACAGTGCATATGAAAAAAATAGATATGAAAATCTTTAAATATTCATTTGATTTTTATTAATTTAAATACATTTTTAATTATATAAATGTTACTTATAGCCGTCCCATGGCCGAGTGGTTAGCGCGCTTGGCTACTGATCTGAGGGACCTGGGTTCGAGCCCCGGATAAGGCATGGTTGTATGTGTTGTTTTTCTGCTGAGGTCCTGCCATGCTCTCAGACCTTCTACTATGGCATATAAACTGACAGGCTCCTGTCAGACCTCTGTGGCAAGCAGCTGCTTGAGGGGGTATTTTTATTATTATTACTTATCTCGTATAAAAATGTAAGTTAAAATAGAGTGACGGCATGAGAAATAAGTGAACTCGTAAAATTAGTGCTGCCTGTGAATACTGGTTAATAATAAAGAGCAAAAACACAGAGATGACGTCAGGAGTACTGTTTCGTTGTGTTGCCAGTAGATTTTGCATAATATATATTACAGCCACGTTGAAGTTTTAAAAATGCTTTTCTTAATCGTAACAATGTTCCTATTTAAGGTATATTTTTATATTATGTTTCGATCATCTCAGATACGTAAGATGCATTTTTATTTTTCTACCTACAGAGAAGAAAAATGGTTATATAAAGTTTCGGAGAAGTATAAATAAAAAGCCGTAGTAAAAGATGGAAGTCGCATACTTTGAGTTTCGCATTGCAAGCTTTTTTGAGTAGTTCCACTGGATTTTTTTTTTCTCGCCCTCGTATGATCTACGGAGGAAGTAACCATTCTTTTGTTTTATATATTTTGGTTCAGATTTTAGTGATGTACTGCGATGTGGAAGGGCTTTACGTACGTTTACCAACCGTTAAAGCTTTGGAAATTCCGGTTTTTGAAAAGTCATTTTCGCTAAAAAATTTGGTTTTTGCGAGTAATCTCAAGATTAATATTATTCTTTTGGCCCAGAAAGGAAAATTAACACTTATGTGCACGTCGTGGTGTAATAAGATAGAAAAATAGGAATGGATTGGCATCGCACCTTAACCCTTTTTCCGAACGTTTGTAGTGTTTAAAAATTATGATTATGGTGAATAAATATTTCGTTCTATAGTGAATGGTGGGGTAAAACTTATTTATTGAGAGATGAAATAAAGAATTGCAATTATATTTCTATAAATAGGAATTGAGTACGAAATATTTGTGTTGACACGAAATAGGGTTCCCATTAATTGTAGCCATGGAAATGGCCTATTTTTGAACTACGTTATTTGCGTTTTTAAAGTTAAGAACGATAAGATAATTTTACAAATGCCAAGATGGAAAATAATTATCCGGTGCAATACACTAATTATTAAGAGTAAAACTGAAATCGCAACGTGATTTGAGGTTTCATGTCAACTTTGCGTTTAATGTTTGTTTTTTTTGCGTGTTAAATATTCCAGCGTTCTTCATTTATATATTACGGCAACCAACGTTTTTTATATTCGATATTACACGTAGGTCGTACAGGTGTGAGAGATATCTAATGCAAAAGATATCGAATAAGATATTTTGCTACTAAGGTATTATGCCAATGTCACCTTTTATTTCGTCCATCAGACAGGTATTGTGAGTGACCTCAGGAGAAAATATGTTTGGAAAATGTATTGAACTGAATAATAAAGTGTGATTTCACAATATAGTTTTGTTGTATGGCTTTCAGGAGACACTGAAAATACTTTTCCTCTTCACATTATAGAAATTATGCTGGGAAGTAACCGAAACCGCGTTGCTGACGTCACCTCTGTGTTTTCTCCAATTTATTATTATTATGGCGCACGTGCACAGGGTATGGCTCTCCCACACACGGGGCCAAGGCTTAACGCCCCATCCGAAGGACGGCGGTCTTTCCAAGCCCACCGGTGTCCCCTACTGACCGTGAGCACGGCGGAGAATTTTGCAGAGATAAATCTCACGCTGACCCAGCTGGGACTCGAACCTGGGAACTACAGAGTTAAAAAACACGACAAAGGTAAAAAAAAAAACTAAAAAATATTTAAGAATTCTTTATATATTTATTTTGTTTAAAACCAAACCGGTCGGTTTTAATTTGAAAACTTTTAAGTTTATAAAATTAAAAATGTCTTAAAATTAATAAAAATGAAATAAAGACTTCAAGATTTTGATATCACTTGTTTGAAAACAACTCATTTGTATTCGGTTTTCACGTCTAAGGGACCTGGGTTCGAGTCCCGGGTAAGGCATGGACGTATGTGTCGTTTTTGTGCTGAGGTCCTGCCATCCTCACAGACGTTCTATTATGGCATATAAACTGACAGCTTCCTGTCAGATCTCTGTGGGAAGCAGCTGCTTGAGGGGGTATGTTGTTTTTTTTCACGTCTGGAACCAATCTCCTATTTTTTCATCTGTCTCATAACATTCGGTCACCTTCCCGCAACCTAAACTGATCCCTCTGGTTCTTTATGACGTCGCCATTTAGCCCCTTGTGTGCGAATAACTACCGGTCAGAGATAAAACAACCCAACCAAACGCATATCTTCTCTGTGGCGTATTAAAGGTGATCAAAGGGGTCACCATCCTCACAGACCTTCGACTATGGCGGAGAAACTGACAGGCTCCTATCAGATCGCTGTTGCAAGCAGCTGCTTGAGGGGGTGTTTTTTTATTCCTTTATTATATTTATGAAGATATTTTCACTCTTTTCCCTAACACGTTAAGCCTCTTTGAATTGGGAAATAAAATAATCATTAGAGGTTAAATGTTTAGGGTTTGAAATGACTCCTCGAATTTTTGCGGAGATAAATCTCAACGCTGACCCAGCTGGGACTCGAACCTGGGAACTACAGATTACGAGCCTGGCTCGCTACCGACTAAGCCACCCCCGCCGCTGCATATGTATTATGCTAGGCACGGATTTACAATTTGTTTCCTTTCTCCTCAGTGTTGTTTTTATTGCTATGTGCATGTAAAGACTTTAAGGAGACCTAAAAAAAACTTGTGCTGATAATTTTTGATATTAACTATTATGGAAATACTAAGGAAGATTTTCAGCGTAAGAACTAATTTTTCTTTTTTTTCAAAATAAAACCGACCGGTTTGGTTTTAAAAAAATAAATATATAAAAGTTATATATATATATTTTTTTAAAACTTCAACGTACTGACGTCATCTCGGTGTTTTTGCTACTTTACTATTAACCCGTATTTACAGGCTGGCAGCACTAATTTTAGGAGTTCAGTTATTTCTCATGCCGCCACTCTATTTTAACTTACACTTTTATACGAGATAAGTAACATTTATATAATTAAAAATGTGTTTAAATTAAAAAAAATCAAATGAATACTTAAAGATTTTCATATGCACTGTATTTTTTTTTAAAGGTGGAAAGAAAGGAAGAAATGTTTTCTTTAAACAAGAATTTTTTTTTTTATTTAGAAATCATTTCTATTAGTTCTTTTTTTTTATAAATTTTTATTTGTGTTGCAAGATGCATTTTTTTACTACATGACTAAAAAAGTCCTATTAAAATGAAAGATATGGTCTTTTTTGTTAAATATTTTATTTTGAAAAAATCCAGATTTAAATGTTGATTAATTTGGCATATAACATGCCATAATTCCTTTCACTAATTATTTGGGAAAAAAGTTCTAAAGTTAAATTTGGCCTCTGGATGTAAACCTGTTTTTCAGGCTAGACACTTGAAAGGGTTAAGAAAAGTTCATTCTTGTGAAAAATATCCAAATTATGATTGCTTAAAATGCTATTATATGCTTATATTTTATAATAAATGCAAACTGTTGTTTTTTTCATTATGAAACAATTTGTGATTTGTCCTTTATTTTCTCCGAAAAAATATGGTGAATAAATATATGGTGAAGCAGGAAAGTCTAATTGCTCCTCACGGCCTACAACCTCCCAATCTACATATGCGCTTAGTCCCTTCGCTCTACCCATAGATGGCACCACTTGTCGGCTCGAGAGGTGCGGTCCGCGGTGATCAGTGATGCTATTGGACGGACGGACGGACAGCCGGGCCCGTGTTGTTCGCTCGAGGGTGGGAATGGAGGCTTAAAAAATATGTCGCTCTCTGTGTGGGATAAAGTCGACTAACCGTTCAGGAGAACAGACTGATTTAACGCACACGCTAACAACTTTACCGCGACTTCGCCTACGGACTTTTGGATTCTTACGCGCGAATTACCGTGTATGAATTTCTGATTATGAAAATTATTAATAATTTAAAAAGAATACTGTTTATCGCTTCTCGGCCTTTTGGCTAAGATCAAAGTGTAGTACCCTTATTGAGAGGTGGTACTGCACAAATTTAGTTTGCATTATCTGTTTAACGGGCGACGCTCGCGCTAAGGTGCTCGATCGCTGGTTGGGCAGGTTTTGCGTGCCATCTGCTGGCCGATTTAGGCAGTTGTTGGAGTGTATGAGATTGCACTCCTCTCTGTTTAGACCGGTTTTGCTGCTTCTGGCTGCCGTGCTTCTGCGCTGGAGAGGAAGCTGCTCAGCGGGTGAGTATTTTGTAGTAGTGTATTTTGTGTAGTGTTGACTTGTTTAATCTTTTTTCTTAGTGTTTCAGGACCACGATGTCGGGCGTGCTGCGGCGCCAACTATCGGTCTCCTTTGTCATAGGAGACAAAGAACCGGCAGTGGACCTCGTGGAGGCTCTCTACAGCCAGTTCGGAGACCAGTGTGCCTCTTGCCTGTCCAGCTTCGGCAGCGGTCGTTACATCATGACCCTCCGTAAAGCTGAGACGTTAGACAAGTTGATCACACTGGGTGGATTCGAGTTTAAAGGGAGGACCATTCCTGTGAAGCCCCTGGACAACAAGGAGCGTATTCTACTAGTGCACAATGTCCCGTACGAGTTGGACAATAGCGTTATTAGCGCGTGTCTCTCTCGCTACGGGAAGGTGCTGAACATCGTCAGGGAGTGTTGGACGAAGTTCCCGGAGCTAGAGACGGGTAATCGTCGCATCAGGATGGAGATGACCAGTCCAGTACCTAATTTCATTCTGGCTGGCTCATTTCGCCTGATGGTGAATTACTCGGGTATGGCTCGCGTCTGCAGGAAGTGTGGGTCACCCGACCACTTAGTAGCGGAGTGCACCCTAGTGGTGTGTGGCAATTGCCAGTTGAAGGGCCACACCGCTGGTAAGTGTACGTCGCCTTGCGGCATCTGCGGGGAAACCCATCCTCGCACGCAGTGTCCGAAGCGTTCCTATGCGAACGTGGCTGGTGCTGCGTCGAAGGTGGGCACCACCCCTGTCACCAGACAGACCGCAGAGAGCACTGCGGCTGAGAAGACTTCGGCGGCCGGTGCGCCCCCTGTCACTCCAGAGGGACATGCTGGAAGTGAAGGGAAAGCGGCCGTCCCGTCGGAGGCTTCTGCGGAGGGGGAGAAGGCAGGGTCCTCTGCCTGCGGTGAGCTGAGCGTGCCTGTGTCTGACACAGCCACCTCTGCCTCTGCGGGTAGTGTGCCGGCCAGCTCGCCTACCCCGTCCGCTGTCTCTGAGTCAGAGGCAGCTGGGCGGCAGCCGAGTCCCTCTGTGGGGGATGCCGCAACGTCGAGTTCTACGTCCTGCACCATGGAGACGGTGCCGTCTGAGCTGTCTGAGCCGTCTGAGCTTTTCGACCCGGAGTGGAGCAACGATGACGAGGCCTTGAACATAGACCTCGCTGCGGTAGGCGGTCCGCCTGCCGGCCGGTTCTGGATTCCACGTCGCCGTCCAGCGAGTAGCAAGTCGAGTAAGAAGAAGAGGAGGAAGGCCTGTCCGTGAGTGGGCCTGGTAGGTATTTTCTGCGCCTGCGCGCCTCCTCTTCTTGGTTGCCTCTCTCGGTAGGCTTTTTGGTTGCCTCTCTCTGTAGGCTTTTCTTTGTAGTTTCTTCTGTAGGCTTTCTTGGTAGCCTCTCTCTGTAGGCTTCTCTCTTTCGCCTTTTCTGGTTGCGCCTTTTTCCCTTGCGCGTCTCCTTTTCCCGCCCTTGCCTGGTCGTTTCCTTTTTTCCCTTGCGCGTTTCTTTTCCCGCCCTTGCCTGGTCGTTTCCCTTTTTCTTTGGCGATGGCCAACTTTCTTGTCTTTGCTGCTTTTTTTGTAGTAGTTATTGTATGTTTTTTGTTATGTTTCTGTGTTTTCAGGTACCCGCAGCAGTGTTCGTGGCGCGGTGGATTGCGTAGCGGGCATTGCTGCGGCCGAGATGCCACCCGATCTTGCGGTAGCTATACCCCTGGTCGCGGCATCTGGGTCATAGAGTAAAAGTTTTGGTGTTTGGCGTCGCTATGTTACTTGTATAGTACTTAGAGTGCCGGTAACCAAAAAACATCTGTTCTTATCAGCTTAATATCTGATACGATTTCTATATGAAATCAAGATATTAATCTTATTTTTGTAGTTCGACGGAGTGCTTTGAGCTTGCTCAACCTCTGTCACGGGTTGGACCGGTATTGCACTACTTCCGGTAGCGGCCCACATATTTAATCCAAAATTAGTACATGCAACATTTAAAGTTCTTTAGTAATCGTATCAGATGTAAAGCAAAACAGGAAGTCCGTCTGATGTATTTTTTTGAAAAGTCCGTCGGATGCCGGGAAACGCAGTCGCAACCACCTCCACCCGCCCATCCTCACTTCGCCTGAATCTCCCTTTGCCTTATTCATCCCCACCCCACACACCCAGCAAGTATTAACATGGCCATCTGAGAAACGCACTCGCCCAACAATTCCAGCCCCTGACAACATAACCCCCCCCCCACACACACACATCGTATAAACGTACCCTAACACCTAGCATTCACAAAAAGAAATAGAAATCACGAAGCCTAGCCATAGCCAACAAAGAAAAAAATATACAATACTAATGCTTTATACCTCTAATTCCCTTCACCATAGAAAGCCTATTATCCCCTTAAAAACCTTTTCTATTAGAATAATCCTTTTATCAACTTCGAATTGTTTTACATTACAAATTCACTCACTACTTTCCAAACTCTATCTCCATTTGTCAGTCCCGGTTCTTAGCGAAACAAACCGGGCTATCCAAAAATATTCCATCGGTAATTAGAAATTTTTCATTTGTTTGAAAATTTCAATGGGCAAGGTCTACTTTTGAAATCTTAAACACTGCAGTGAAGTGAGGCCACTACACCCCCCTCCCCTCCCACAGCTCCCACAATTAGGGAGGGGGCGGAAAATGCTGCCACCAACACACTACAGTATTGCTCTATGCTGGTGTCTACTCATATGGCCAAATGCGACCAGTGGGGGCAGATACCTTGCAACCTGTTTACTCAAACTTGTTAAAACAAACCGAAAAGAGAAATTGTGGGGGGCCATGGGAATGCAAATTGCAAGAGAACCCCATGGCTGATTCCCACAAGTAAACACTCTATGAACTGTTAAAAATATGCATTGTCTTATGATAGGGTTAAAAGTGATAAAAAAATTGGTTACGATAAGGGGGGGGGGGCGCTAAAGTTCTGATAGTGTGTAATGGGTTTGAAACAAAAGGAGTTAATTGAAGCATATGGGTAAAGTAAAAAGGCAAGGATAATTTGATAGTGAGAATGAAAGGTAATATGAAAAAGGAGAGGTGGCAAGAGAAATAGAAGGGGGGGGGGGAAAGAATATAACAGGGGGGGAGGGACTGAGCGAAAGGTGAGAAGAGGAAAGAAGAAGGAAGACAGGAAAAATAATACAAATGAGTGGAGCAAGAAGGAAGTGTGAACTGATTAAATATGTGGTAAACACCACAAAAGAATATATTTATCATGTGCAAGGACAGACTTGTGTCTCTTTCTATAAACTTTCGTAATCAATTTAGTTTTTTCCAAAATAGCCGTGGTGGTATGTTCGTGCTGTAGTTGGCATCTGGATAACTAAATTTGGTATTTAACAATGCTAATTACCAAATTGATGATGTAATGTTTCTTGTTGGGGTACTGTTGTAAATCATGGAATCTAACTGCTCTTAACAAAGGTCTTGCTATCTGGAGCCATTGGCTTACTTTTGTCCAGATCTTGATAGCATACCAGCAGTGGTAAACTAGATGATCAATACTTTCTCGGGTAGGGCATCTAAAGCAATTATGAGAAGCAATGAAGCCACAATGTCTTCTTCTCGAATTTGTGTAAACAATATTATGAGCTACATTCCAATTAAAATTCCTCATAGTTTTCTCAATGTCTGTGCTGGCAATGTTGGTCCAGGCCTTAGGCCAATTGATATTTGGGTATAACTGTTGAAAGTTGGTAGGGTTGAAAGTCTGGATAGTTGTGTATAGCTGTGTTTTATTAATAGGGTTGGGGATTGGACCTTTTTTGTGTACTAGTGTAACTATGGAAGGTAGAAGTTTGTAATTTGTGTTGTGTTCTGTGTTTTTGGGCCCATTATAACTGTTATGTGTGCATATGTGTTTGGTGTGAAAGAAGGCAAAGTAATTCAAGAGAAATAAAGAGGGGACAGTAGGTGTGCTTAATATTCTTTGTATATGTTCTAAATAAATAATCTTTGACATTGTGGTAATAATTGGAATGGCAAGTCCACCCAGGTTGATTGGATTTTGTGATGTTTCACGTTTAATCAACTCTGGCTTGCCATTCCAAATAAAGTCATAGATAAGTTTGTTTCATTTGTTTATGTGTGTCTTGTCAGGAGGATTTACAGTGGCTATGTAGGTGATTTTGGGAATTATGCTGGATTTTATGAGTTTAGCTCTGTTATACGTAGAAATTTTGTAATCCTTCCAATTTGTAATTGTGTTTTCTATATTATTTAATAAATTTGTATAGGTTTGTTTACAAAATCCAAATCTATTATATTGTATTCGTAAAATTTTGATAGGGTCATCTGTACAACCAATCTTTGTCAGGAATGACCTGTCCCATGTGCCCCAACATAGGGAAGCTGTTTTACTGGTGTTAAGGGACAGGCCTGTAGTTTTAGAGAAAAGATCATAAATTTTAAAAACTCTATCTATGGAAAACTCATTTGTTGTAAAAAGAACCAGGTCATCAGCGTAGGCTGAAACTTTTAATCTGTTTCTGGTTCCTGGTATGGGGATTCCAGAAATCTGCGTATCATTTTGTATATGTCTAATGAAAAAGTCATTAACTACAACAAAAAGCAATGGTGACAGAGGGCATCCTTGCCTCACCCCTCTGTTCCCTGCTATTTTGTTAGAGAAATGTCCATTGAGATGAACAGTGTAGTGTATGTCCGAATAAAGTGTATGTATAATGTTAATAAATCGGGGTCCAATACCATATATTTCTAGTGCAGTGTATATTGCTTCCTGTGATAGCGAGTCGAGTTCAAGGCCTTCTTCTGATCTAAAGATATAATGGCAGCTCTTATGTTTTTGTGATTGATATATTCTATTATGTCTGTGAGGAGTCTGTTATTGTTATGAATGTGTCTCTTGGGGACTGCACAGGATTGATAAATTGAAATTATTTCTGGCATTGCCTGTGTTAGTCTGTTGGTGATAATTTTACTGAGTATTTTGTAGTCTGTTTAAAGAAGTGTTATGGGTCTCCAATTGTCTAATAAGTGTGCTTGTTCAGGTTTTTTGCATAGCAGTGCTATTTGACCTGTTTTCATGTCTTGTGTCATTTGTTTCAGTGTTATTATAGTGTGTAAAAATTCTGTATAAGGTATTTCTAAGATATTCCAGAATGTTCTATAGAATTCTATAGGAAGACCATCTATTCTGGGGCTCTTCTTTAATTTAAAACTGAAAATAGCTTGTTTAACTTCTTGTATTGTAATATCACTTTCTAACTTGTCTTTTGTGTGTGGAGAAATTTTGTTGGCAAATTGTTCTGTTTCATAAAGTTTATTGGTGTCTGTCTGTCTGTCTATGTCGATATTGTTTGGTATATTGTTCATGTATGTGTTTTAAGATAATTTGTGTGTCATGTGTTCTTAATCCATTTACTTCTAATTCAGTTAGGTTTGTGTTTTGTCTATTTTTATGTTTTAATCTGGTAAGTAAGTTGTTGCAATTTTCTTCTTCAGCAATTTGGACATCATGATTTCTCTCTATGATAATATGTCCCTGTTGTTTGTATAATTGCTGAAGATTGTGTTTAAGTTTGTGTATCTGTTGTTCGTGATATGTGGTGTCTAATCTCTGTTTTTTAAGGAAGTGTGTACCATTTGTGGCTGCTTTTAAAAGTGCTTTGGTTTCATTAATTTCATTTTTTAGGTGTTGTGCTTTAAAGATACCTTCTGTTCTGAAGAGTCTTCTAATTTTAGTTTGTAAATTTTACCACCAGTTCTGATCAAACTTGGTGGTCTTGTTGACATCCTCATTAATGCAGTCAGCAATTTTTTCCTGTATTTCCTTGTCTTCTAGGAGTGTTGTATTCATTTTCCTGTGTTCTCGGGTGTAAATCAAAGTGTGCATGCACAAGGAGGTGATCACTGACCTCACACGTATGTGAGTTGATATCAGTAGTGTAGCTTCTGTAGTATGTCTTGACAATGTTTCTGCTGACTAATATTTTATCCAGCCTGGAACCTGTTTTATGTGTTTTGTCAAATCTTGTATGGCCTGCACTGTATGGGTTCATATGCCTCCAAATGTCAATGAGGTCCATGTCATGTACAAATTTTGAAAAATGAGGTGCCTGTGAGGTAGGCGTGTAATTTGTAGCAGGAACTCTGTCCAGGTGTGGGGCAACAATACTGTTAAAGTCCTCTCCAATTATAAGTCCATCATAGTTGTTTTGTATGTGTTGTCTTAAGTCTTGATAAAAATTGTAATGTGATGTGGTATGTTTGGGTAAATATACAGTGATGAGTTTAATAACATAGTTGCGAAATTGAATGTCGACTGATAATATTCTGCCCTCAGTGTCTGTGTTGTATCTGAGTAGCTGTATGTTTCTGTTGTTGTGGTTAATAATTATGCCTACTCCTCTGCTCATAGAGGTACCATTTGAGAAGTAGGATAACTGTGGAAACAAATGTCTAAAATGTAGTATTCTTCTAGTGTTGGGGAAATAAGTTTCTTGGAGAAACAGAATGTCACAATCAGTCTGCATAAAGTGACCAATGATGACACTCTGTTTCTCCAGTGTAAAGCCTCTCACATTGAGGGACTGACACCTTAGTGTCTATCTGAATATTTGCAGTAATTGGCCATAAAAGAAAAAGGAAAAAAATGCAAACAAAAAGAAGGGGAGGAAAAGAAACCAGAGAGATCCAATAATAAAAAAAGGAGACTCCATATACAGTAGACCAGAAGTGGCAGGCCAGTAAGGGTCCACCAAAAAGTAGGAGAAAAAAAAGAAATAAAATAAGAAAAAGAAAAAAAAATTGGCTACTTGGTGGCCTGAACTGACCTGTCACACAACATTTTAAAAAAAGCAAGATAGTCAAATTAAAAATATCAATTAGTAAAATAATAAATTTAAGAGTGCCAAGATAATAAATATTTTTGTTACATATTTTCTTCAAGACTTGTTGGACACATGAATGTAATTTAATGGCACCTAATAAATTGACAAGTTCATGTGGATTAATTTTTTTTCGAGTAAAGATGATGGTATAATTAGTGAGGATAGAGTTGAAGAAGTAGTTATGATTCAGTTTCTTCATATTATGAATAATGTCTGGAAATGTGCAACACAAGTAGATGAGACTTTGTAGCAGTAATGGCTATAGATGGATGAAAGTTTAAAGTTTTACAGTACTGTTCTTTATTTTTGCTAGGTAGAACTTAAGAATGATATCCATGTTTGGAGTTATTTTTTGTTAGTTTGCCAGAGAGATAATTTTAACACATTATTGTTTTCTGAACATATGAGTGAATAATGCAAGTCAAAACAAAGTGTAAGATAGTTGTTATAATAAAAACAAATATATAAAAATCAACCAGATTGCTCGGAAAGATCCAGATGTAGTAAAGTAGGAGAGGAGTAATTATGTATAAATAAATGTTGGAGAAGAAATCAATGTGAGAGACTGTCATGTACTGTTGTTGTGGCAATGACAGGTGTGATGTGGGGATGTGTGAGTGGGATAAATATAGGAGAAAGAATCATAAAGATATACCAAATTATACAAACATTTAAGTTGCAGCAAAGGAATTGACACCCAAAGGTGATATAACAAGTGAGGACTAACAGAGAACCCTTGTAAAGGGCCCCTGTGTCAGCAGCCACTTTAGAGTTGCTGCAAAAGGAAACAATACAATGAGTAAAATAATAAATAACTCTTAAAATCATAAGATTAAAATACTTTTCAAGTAATTTTAGATAAACATAATTATGTCCCATAAAGGTTCTGGATAAGTAATTGTGGTATGTTTTATTACTATTCTCAATTAGGGAATGATACTCACTCACAGGTGAGTAATTGAAAAAATGAATATATAGAAAATTTGTTAGATAAATAAGGAAAAAGAAATGTAAATAGATAATAAGGTAAATAAAATGAATATAATACCTGTTATAATTACTGTTTTTTTAAAAAAAGCCTGGCAAATCTTGAAAGTTCTTTAGAGAAAAACTTAAAAACATAGTACTTATAATTTAACAACTTGGAGTACTTAAAGTCCAAAAGGCCACTCCCATGAGTGGCATAATACAGAAAGAGGGGAAAATAAAGGCCAACAAAGGGCCTGAGGGAGGGTTCAGTCTTCCATACCACTCGACGAAGCATCAATGTCGGTGAGGAAGAGGTCATTGGCCAGGTCAGGCGTGCCATGCTGCACCGAACTTTTTGCTTCGTCGGTCAAGAAGTCTGCAAAACTTAATTTCTTCTTGGGTTTTAATTTCTCTGTCTTTTTGTTTTTCCTTTGCTTGCTGGTTGTAAGAATTTTTTTTTCTTCTTTCATTGGCTTTCAGATTTTTTTTGCAAACTTTCTTTTTAAATTTTGCTTGGAGCTGTCGGTTTCTTCAATGTCAGTTGACATTCCTTCTTCTATGTTTGAGGTCGATTGGACCATTTCACAAGAATTTTTTTCCCCTGTATTGGGCTCGTTATTTTGTACTTCTTCTTTTTGTATTTCCTCAACTTCCTGATTTTCTTCCACTGCACGTGGGGTTTCAGGAAAAATTGTTGCATCTGTGTCCTTCTCTATTTGAGGACTCTGGGAGGGGCTTGTTTTCGCATTTTCTTCGTCTTTCTTGATAACCTCTGTGGTGCTATTCAAGGGGTTATCGCCCTTACTACTAGCTTCCGAGGTTTTAACTTCCTCTCTAGTATTCTCAAGCTTATTGGAGCTTCCTCCGTCTTATCCTTGATTTCCTCGGTAGGTTCAACATTGACGCGAGCGCTGCCGCATTGGCGAAAGTACGCCGCGTGCACTCGTAGCGTTTGTGCGCTACGTCGCGGCAGTTCCCGCAAGGCTCAACGCATTTATCGTAGACGTGTCCTACGCCTTTGCAATTACTGCAGATCTCTACTTCACAATCGCTCGCGACATGACCACTCTGGTTGAATTTCTTGCACACTTTTTGCAATCCAGAGTATGAGACCATGCCGTTGAAGCGTCCGATCTTGAAGAAATTAGGGATCGGCTTGGTCATTGCTATTTTGATCACTCTTGTTCCCGTATAGAGATGCGACATTTCTTCGTCTTTATATCTCTCACGGACATTGGAACTTATTTTGCCATATTGACTGAAATGGCTCGAAATGACTTCCGAGTCCATTTCAATCGGTAAGCGCTTAATATATACAATCGTCTCATCGTTGTCAAGGCGATTAACCGAAGTCGTAACTCCTTCCAATACATACGGGGACTTAGTGACATAACTCATCACAACTTCTTGTTTGACGAAGGTTATATATGCCACTCCAGGAGCGACGAACTGCACAGTTTCAAGTGCCCCTTTCCCATCTTTTTTCATAATGTCCTTGGCTATCGTTTTATAGTCCAAGGACTCGTGTTTGAAGCAGCAGGTGAGTTTACGCTGCAACCGCCGCTCGGTTTCCAGCTGTTGACGGGTAGCCATGTTGGCCCCGTAGCAATGGCCGCTGGCACCAACTTGTAAACAAGTTCACGTCAAACCGAAACCACTTAGAGAAACGAAGAAAAACACTGAAAAAACTCACTAAAACTGGTGGAAAGTTCTCACATCAGTCAATGACTTCAATACAGCATCGTTTCTCAAGCTTCAAGAATGATATTTTTTTAAAAGAAGGCTACGCTTTAGAAAATTTTTTCATATTTATTAATATACAACTCTACAAGGAATCCTAATGTCATTCGCAGCATTTTCGACGCCTGGAATCGAAATCAACGAAATTTGTGAATGGCGCGGTGGCAACGTGCATGGCGCTAATGAAAAAAGAAAAGGCTATGCAGAAGGCAGGCAAAAGGAAAAGGCGATGCGGAATGGTAAAAGGTGGTGGGAGAGAGTAGCATGAGATCCAGAAACAGAACGCATGCAGTGGAAAAGGGGGAAGTCGGTTATTCGCCGTCTCATGGCCCAGTGGTTAGCGCGCTTGGCTACTGATCTAAGGGACCTGGGTTCGAGTCCCGGGTAAAGCATCGCTGTTTGTGTCGTTTTTCTGCTGACGGACTTCTGTGACAAGCAGCTGCTTGAGGGGGTGTTTTATTTTATTTTTTTCATTTAATAAGGCTATCGGGTGTGCACACTCAGTTTGCAAAAATACCACGACAAAAGTTGCGAACCCGTAGTGCAACATAAATAGTTACCACATACTTTTGCTGCTAGTGTGTTGTTTTCTTCATTATTAACAATACTCCTGTTACTTCTTTTCCAATATCATTTCGGTAACATTTTTATGATCTGTACAGTTGGTTTTTGACGTTTCATTTGCCAGAAGAGTTACATGGTCCCTGATAGTCAGCGAGATTTATCTTTGACGGTGATTGTGCCATATATATATATGCATACTAGTTGGTGTTTTGCCATATGATTACTTATTTTGGTTGCATTTGTATTTCGAAAGGATATTTCATTAACGAGTCCATAATTTAGTTTTTTGGGTAGAATGCAATTTCCTCTGTGTCATTGTTTTATTTATTAACTGTTTCCTTTTATTCCCATAGCTGGAGTGCGATTACTTCTGTGAAAGTGGTTGTTTGTTCGACTGAAGGCTCGTTATCATGATTCTTCATAAATTGTACTGATGGGCATTCGGGGCGGAGGTGGCTTAGTCGGTAGTGCGCCAGGCTCGTAATCTGTAGTTCCCAGGTTCGACTCCCAGCTGGGTCAGCGTTGAAATTTATCGCCGCAAAATTCCCCGCCCAGCTCACGGTCAGTAGGGGACACCGGTGGGCTTGGAAAGGCCTCCGTCCGTCGGATGGGACGTTAAGTCGTGGCCCCGTGTGTGGGAGAGCCATACCTTGTGCACGTTAAAGAACACGCTGGATGACCTTGACGGGAGGCTACCATCTGTCTCCCAACAGCTGTTCCAGTGGGTTCCCTTCCCCAACCTTCTCTGAGCCTTCGGGGTCCATGTGACGTGGCCATTTACCCCATGGTGTGCAAAAAAGTGCCGCTCAGAGGTAAAACAACCCAACTGATGGGCATTTCGTACAGATTTTCTGCATAAGTAAAGTTTTTTTCCCTGCATAGTGCTGTTTCATTAAGATGATTGAAAGTGATAGTTTTCTCGAGTTTGCAAATTTGCCAGATGGATCGTAATCCGTAGATGGTGATCAATGCTTCCATTACACCGAAGCAGTGGAATATTTAACGTATTCGTAAGATCAAATGTCAAATACAGAGCACCGGATCGGGTCCCATATATCTTCCATCGGAAATAAAATTTTGTAACGGAAACTGCACGAGTATTTTGATTAGCGAACAATATATGGAGCAGTGAAAAAACAAAATTAAAAATCGAAACATTCAATTTGAAAACATTCATTCAAAATAAAAAATCGAAACAACAATCAAAGTTGCATTTATACCAAATGCAACTTTGATATGAATTGTATACAGTTTCATGATTTTTAAAACATAAACCTGATTTATTAAGTTCATTCTTGTGAAAAAAATCATAAATAAATTTTTTAAGTAATATGGTTGTTTAAAATGCTATTGTATGCTTATATTTTATAATAAATGTTATAAAGATTTTTAGTTTTAATGAAACAAATAAACGCAACCTGGTTTTTTTTTTTTCATTATGAAACAATTTGTGTTTTGTCGTGTATTTTCTCCGAAAAAATATGGTTACCGTACGTATATGTCGCTTGTGTAGTCGCCATGTTGGTCTTTACTTATAAAGATATTTAAACTAACACTCTAACTTTACAGTAGCCATGCGTGCAAAACACTCGGCCACGGAACGCCGGTAACCAAAAAAGTTGAAATATAAACTAGAAAGATTATTAGTTACGGAAATGTGAAAACAACACGAAACATTTAAAGAATAATAATTAATTTGATTTATAGTGCGCTTACATTTAATGCGAAGAGCAACTTTGTAGTTAACTGTAGGGCTTGAAATACGCCTTTCCGGGTGGTGACGTAGAGCAACTTGGTACTTTGTTATTAGGGTTTAAATAAGGCCAAATAATGGCGTAACCACGATCGAGCAATGGTAACTCCGGGGACCTTTCCATTGCTTAATTGAATTCGTTTGATCTTGGCGTCTGAAAATACGTAAGCTATAATTTAAAAAGTCACAAAAAAGAATATGGATTTTATATATATTTATAATGAATAGAAAAACAGCGAAATTCATTCATAAAAAATTTGTAAAAACAGTCAGTCAAACGTATTGCACTCTAGCGATTTGACTGTCACCTTCAATATTTTTTTTTTAGAATTCAGATTAAAGTCGAACACTGCAGATAAGGACAATGGAAAAAGTAACGTCAAAAGTCGAGTGTGTCAGTGAAAGAATTGATAGATAAGGGCATTATTGCTAGGGGAAAAATCGTCGGTGCCCCCCTTCCCTTGGTATCCTAAGCAGGTGCTTATATTACTTAAGGGTTAGTCCAGCCAGTGGTTGTAAACCATTAAATTCCGTGTGGTGGCGAAGATTGGAAAATAATTAAATAGATTTACCTGATGTTTTTCGAGTGGCCCAGTGCTTGGTTACACTTGAAGGGGATAAGGAATACAGTCCGTGTCGTTATTGGCGTACTAAGGTTTCGTTTTATCTCACACAACTAGGTTTATTATACTCCTATTGTTTCGCGGTAAGCAATGTGTAGGTAAATGCGATTCCACGAACTCTGTTCACTTCATCATGGTATTCACAAGGTAACTGCAATGACCGAAACGAGACGGCGCTTTCCGATAGTTTATTTACTATCACTTAAATTTGAATTCCAATAATAAGGTAATGACGTCGACACTGAGGTTTTGGAATGCAATGTTTTCTCATTCGCCGGAAGTGAGGCTGCAACAGTATTTCCTATTCGCAACAGAGGTTTACTCACTTGTCTTTATTTTATCTATTTACGTATAAACGTTGTCGAATCGAAATCAAACTCATTACTTTTAACTGTAGGATCTCTTGCAAACGTCTTTCTTAACAACGGTGATTAATACTTTTTCATGCAGTTAAATATTACACTGCAGAATTTTAATTTCCTATGTAATTATTTACTTTTAATGACGGGGTAAAAATGCTAGGACACTGATTCTTAGTATATATTGGCATGCAGATCAAAATATCGCGGTTCGATGGCACTAAATTTCATTACGTTTTACGATGAGAACGGCATGAACATGTAAAGAAAAATGAAACCTCAGAGTGGAAACAGGTTGTATGTTTTATAGGATAAAACGATAATTATTTCCGGTGTTCCATTTGCATTTTCCTCAACGCAATTCTAACGGCCACCGAATTACAAAAAATAATATGAATCGCTTTGAATATTAGTCGGTCAAATTACACCTTGGAAGTTTTCCAACCGTTCGGAGCCGCAATCGACACATCGTAATATTTTAAACCGTTCCCGAGTTACAATCCTACCCCTCTCCTCTGTTAGTATGCGACACCGATGGCCTTGGAAAACCCATCCTACGGGACGTTTAGTTATGCCACCGTCCGAAAGAACATTCAGGTTGAAGCACGCGGTGGGTCGACTTACTGGACTATCCCATCTGTTTAATTTTTGCAGTGCGTGCTGTTATCGAAATATGGTCTTAGCTATCGGGAGTCGTCGTGATTTATCAGTTTAGCCCGAGGTGTGACAAGAAATGGCGTCTCTGTCGTTGTAATAACCATGGAAACGAAAATTAAAATTACTCTGTGAAAGTAAATAAGTCTAGTCTCTTCGGAGGGATTGCAGAAGTAGGGTAAATAGAAATATTTTTATTGTGTTTATTACTTTTGTGTGTAACGTTTAATTGCACGCTATTATGTTGAAAAAGAAATGGGAAATATAAATATCCAACAACCGTTAAAAAATTGAAAAATAATCAATCTTTAAAAAAGTGTAATTTCTTTTTAAATACTGTCGTTAACGAAATTTTTTGGCACCATTCCAGTTTTTTCCTACTTTAAGAATTGTTCTCTTATTGATAATGTGTGTTACTTTATAAGGCAGGAAGAAAAAATTAGCATGTCAACGGCCATAGCAAGTTGAACACACTGGTTCTCGTCTGATGCCCGAGGTTAAGCTTTGGGCGCGGTCAGTACTTCGGAGGGTGAGAACATGGAAACACCGCGTGCAGTTGGCAGTTTTTTTTCGTATGCGCTGTTACTCCTAAAATATTGGTCTAGGTTATTCTACGTTGGTTGTCGGGTTCGAATACATTGTTAGTAAATAAATAAATAAAGGAGAATTAAAGCGTTCATACAATAGCTTTGGTTACCAAACCTGCAACGTTTCTAGGTTGTTTCGAGAAAGGACTCCGTGCAGTCGGAATGTAAAAATAAAAGATTATATTTCTCGGGGTTGCAGATATGGTTATCCTTTCGCCCACTGTTTCAGAAAGTAGAAGGACATAATTATTTTTTTAATATTCAACAGATACACGTGAAATATAAATAAATAGTTAAAGTTTTATTGAAATATACGTATAAAAAAAAATTCATTTCCTTCTGCCCCTCGGGGCGGGGGTGGCTCAGTCGGTAGCGCGCCAGGCTCGTAATCTGTAGTTCCCAGGTTAGAGTCCCAGCTGGGTCAGCGTTGAGATTTATCCCCGCAAAATTTTCCCGCCCCGCCCACGGTCAGTAGGGGACACCGATGGGCTTGAAAAGGCCGCCGTCCGTCGGATGGGACGTTAAGCCGTGGCCCCGTGTGCGGGAGAGCCATACCCTGCGCACGTTAAAGAACACGCTGGATGGCCTTGACGGGAGGCTACCATCTGTCTCCCAACAGCTGTTCCAGTGGGTCCCCTCCCCCAACCTTCTCCGAGCCTTTGGGGTCCATGTGACCTGGCCATTTAGCCCATGGTGTGCAAAAAAGTGCCGCTCAGAGGTAAAACAATCCAATCCTTCTGCCCCTAGATTACCGTTTCTGTTATAATTATGTGTAAATGTTCCTTACTAACGACTGATTTAAACATCACATTTACCGAATATGGAAAGATTAGCGTTCACACTGAGAATATAAGGAAAGAATGATGTTAGTTTATTTCCACTGAAGGTGTTACCACTGGAAATGCTGAAATGAGACATTTAAAAGTTAACAATGAAAATAGCGAACAGAATCTATATATGTAAGGTACTAATTTTAGACCCTAATCAGAGTATACTGGTAATACTCGACACATTCGAAATGCCAATACAAGTTTTTCCAGCTGTGAATGGCATCCAGCGTGTGTTGTTCAATACAGGGTATGGATGTCTGACGTACACGGTATCTCGTACCGGAGCTTCGATTTCAACCTAAATTCTCAATTCTTTGCTTTCCGAATATGTAGTATTTAGTAATTTTTTTTTATTTTTAGGTGGAAAGTAAACGAAGTGGGTTACTTTTATGGAGAGCAGCATTACCTACTTAACGAGTTTTCATGTGACATGGAACCTGTTGCATTCGGCCCTCAATTCATGTTCCGAATATTTGACAGAAGCTGGGCATCATGTAGAGTAAAAAATAAATAAACTTTTATTTGGGGGCTGGAACAGCTGTTGGGAGGGATGGAAGCTTGCCGTCAACGCCATCTGGCGTGTTCTTTAACGTGTCTAAGGTATGGCTGTCCTGCACACGGGCCAAAGGCTTAACGTCCCATCTGACGGACGGCGGCTTTTTCAAGCCCATCGGTGTCCTCTACTGACAGTGGGAAGGGTGGGGAATTTTGCCGAGATAAATCTGAACCAGCAAAGTCTCAAACCTTTGAACTAAAGATTACGAGCCTGGCGCGCTACCGACTGAGCCCCCCCCCCCCCGTGTTTTGAGTTTCTATTTGTAATGCTATGAAACAGATATCATCTTCGCGATGAATTAATTTCTCGAATTGGATGTCTCCACGGTGTGAGATTGTTAATAAAACCAGTAAAGTTTGATAATTAAATTAATCAATCCCAGTTATTTAAGCTGAAACGTTAAAGTGGTATTAATTTCCGGCTTTGATATTAAATTGAATTCGCATATTTTAAATATTAACGTTTCTGAAATATTATAATATTACTATTAATCGTTGCTAACTGTAGTTCGATTCTTGTGTAGGTAAAATTTACGTGGTGTATGAACTTTATTCTAAATATACGTAATAAAATATATTATGGAAAAGAAGAAATGAATTGAGAGTAAAATTTGACACCGAAGTGAAAGCGAATATATGGTTGCTATCGTAACTAAGGGCGCCACGTGTAAAGCTATCTAGGTGCACGTGCCATTGTAACATATTTGACCAATCGTAGAAGAGGAACACGAACAACCGTTGGGGAAGGCGGGAAGAAGCAGATATTTCATTAGAAACAAAATTAACGCCACCTAGAGGAATTTATTTCATTTAGCAATAATTGTATGTGTGAATTTAATTAAGTACATAAGTTATATTTATGCATTCATGTTTCAAAACTTTAATCAACACTATTTAAATATTAGCACATATAGTATGTTGGAATATAAATTTAGGACACTTTTTTGGGTGAGGGGAAATGTGAATTTATTTTTGTTAGAGTTCAACTTATTTGGACTTTGACCTGAAATTTCGCACTGCAAACTGGACCTTAACCTGAACCATTCTGTGAAAATTTGGAGTGTGTACATTGATTTCCCCGATGAGTTATGACTGCCAGTGACAGGCAGTAAATGACACTCCGCAACTCGCTAAGTTATGACGGTGTATTCCGTATCATCTCATTCGGATCAAATTTACGAACAATAATCTTTTTTAAAACACAAAAAAATACCCTTGATAATTAACAGACATTAGAAAATCTATTTTATTTTACTACTTCAACTGATGCAGTATTTAATTAGTAACGCAAGTTCAGATGTTTAACAACAGCGATATCTGTTTATTTAGTCTAAAACCCTAACAGAAAGAAGTTTATAGGAAGGCAGAATGGAATAATCTACATTTCTTTGGGAAGAGCGATAAATATGTTTCGGTTTCCATTTCTATTTAAATACGGAACTCATAAAGAATCCTCAGCATTGAGATTTATCTCCGTAAAACTCCCCGCCCTTCCCACGTTCAGTAGTGGACACCGATAGGCTTGGATTGGATTGTTTTACCTCTCAGCGGCACTTTTTTGCACACCGTGGCCTAAATGGCCAGGCCACAAGGACCCAGAAGGCTCAGAGAGGGTTGGGGGAGGGGACCCACTGGAACAGCTGTTGGGAGACAGATGGTAGCCTCCTGTCAAGGCCATCCAGCGTGTTCTTTAACGTGCACAGGGTATGGCTCTCCCGCTCACGGGGCAACGGCTTAGCGTCTCATCCGACGGACGGCGGCCTTTTCAAGGCCATCGGTGTCCCCTATTGACCGTGGGCAGGGCGAGGAAATTTTGCGGATATAAATCTCAACGCTGACCCAGCTGGGACTCGAACCTGGGAACTACAGATTACGAGCCTGGCGCGCTACCGACTGAGCCGCCCCTCTTGGAAACGCTGCCGTCCGTCGGATGGGACGTTAATCCGTGTCTCCGTGTGCGGGAGAGCCACACCCTGTGCACGTTAAAGAATACGCAGGGTGATTATGAAGGTAGGATACCATCTGTTGCAGTGGGTCCCCTCCAGCAACCTTCTCTGAGCCTTCGGGTTCCCTGTGACCTGGTCATTTAACCCACTGTGGGCAAAAAAAAAATTGGCGCTCAGATGTCCTTTACACATATGTAATTATTCTTCTTTTGTCACTTTTTTTGCTATTCAGCTGTTCGACGCCGGTCATATCTATATAATCCTCACATCTGTTGAAATAAATAGTCAAGGAAAAATGTAAAAAAAAAATGCGATTATTTTTATTATTTGAATTTATTTAAAATTTTATTTTATTTAAAATTTAATTATAAGCTATTTATTTCTAAAATGACAATTAATAAACTAATTTATTGTGACTTTATTAAAAGATCATGGAATATTACGAAATTAAAACTTTTTTTTAGAAATTGAGGAGTAATTAGTTGACTTTCAATACATTTTTTATAGCACTGTAATGTAAATTGGTAATCCAAAACTTGATCTCTGTCTTCAAAACACAAATAAATCTACTTCTGATTAATTCTGAGCTCAGTTAAGAGTTTTACATTGAGATGCAAAATATAAAAATATCCATAACAGCAGCATAATTTTAACGAATTTCTGTTTTACAGACTACACAGGGATTAACTGCTTAGTCGAGGAGTCATTTCACATCCTAAACATTTAACCTCTGATTATTTTATTTCCCAATCCAAAGAAGCTTAACGTGTTACAGAAAAGAGTGAAAATATCTTCCAAAATATAATAAAGAAATAAAAAAAACACACACCCTCCAGCAGCTGCTTGCAACAGCGATCTGAGAGGAGCCTGTCAGTTTCTCCGCCATAGTCGAAGGTCTGCGAGGGTGGTGACCCCTTTGATTACTTTAATACGCCATATAGAAGATACGCGTTTGGTTGGGTTGTTTTATCTCCGACAGGTAGTTATTTGCACACAAGGGTCTAAATGGCGACGTCATAAAGAACCAGAGGGATCAGTTTAGGTTGCGGGAAGGTGACCGAATGGAACAGCTGTTATGAGACAGATGGTAACCTCCCATCCAACGTTTTATTTAATCTGCATAGGGTATGATACATACAGAATTTCTACACTCGTTTCTTGTGGTTTTCACCAGTTTTTATTTTAACAATATTACGTTTTACGACAATATTAGTTTTTACGACATTTTGGGAGGCTACCATCTGTGTCCCAACAGTTGTTGCAGTGGGTTCCCCTCCCCCAACCTTCTCTGAGCATTCGGTGTCCATGTGTCATGGTCATTTAGCCCATGGTGTTGCAAAAAAGTGCCGGTCAGAGATAAAACATTTTTTTCAGAATTAAATTCAAATGGGGTTTCAATTCAGCCTGTCAGTTTATATGCCATAGTAGACGGTCTGAGACAATGGCGCCCTCAGCAGAAAAACGACACAAAATAGCCATGCCGTACCCGGGACTCGAACCCAGGTCTCTTAGATCAGTAGCGAAGCGCGCTAACCACTCAACTTAAAAAAAAATAAATCCTTAATAAACAATAGGAATAATCTAATTCAATGCAACCAATTCTGTTTCTGATAGGTTCCCGAGAAAACCGTGTAAAAAAATACCTCAGCAGAAAAACGACCCATAAGTCCATGCCTTACCCGGGACTCGAACCCAGGTCCCTTAGACGTGAAAACAGAATACAAATGAGTTGTTTCTAAACAAGTCATATCAAAATCTTGAAGTCTTTATTTCATTTTTATTAATTTTAAGATATCTAATTTTATTAACTTTAGAAGTTTTCAAATTAAAACCGACCGGTTTGGTTTTAAAGAAAATAAATATATAAAGAATTCTTAAATATTTTTTGGTTTTTTTTTTATATTTGTCGTGTTTTTTAAGTCAGTCGGTAGCGCCCCGGGCTCATAATCTGTAGTTCGCAGGTTCGAGTCCCAGCTGGGTCAGCGTTGAGATTTATCTCCGCAAAATTCCCCGCCCTGCTCACGGTCAGTAGGGGACACCGGTGGGCTTGGAAAGGCCGCCGTCCGTCGGATGGGGCGTTAAGCCTTGGCCCCGTGTGTGGGAGAGCCATACCCTGTGCACGTTGAAGAACACGCTGGATGGCCTTGGCGGGAGATTACCATATGTCCCCCAACCTTCTCTGAGACTTCGGGGTCCATGTGATGTGGCCATTTAGCCAATGGTGTGCCAAAAAGTGCCGCTCAGAGGTAAAACAATTTTTTCCGAATTAAATTCAAATGGGTTTTTTTTAAAAAGGCGCCGTGTGAACCGTGTTACATCAAAATAAATCGTGTAAATAGGGAAATTAAATTTCTTTTCTGATCTGTGTTAAATCAAAAACGTGTAAAAATATATATACTTGATTGAGATTCAAATTTGTCACTCATTAACCTAAACTGATTGCATTGTTGCTACCGTAAGTAAGCACCTCAGCAGAAAAGCAACATCAATGCCTTACCCTAGGTTGGAACCCAGGTCTCTTAGATCAATAGCCAAGCGCGCTAAGCACTCAACTTAAAAAAAAATAATAAATCGTTTTTAATAAATAATAGGAATAATCTAATTCAATGCACCCAATTCTGTTTCTTATAGGTTCCCGAGAAAACCGTGTAAAAAAATAAAGCTTTAAAAAAAAAATACAGTGCATATGAAAAAATTGATATGAAAATGTTTAAATCTCCTAAAATTATTGCTGCCTGCCTGTGAATACGGGTTAATAATAAAGTAGGCAAAACACCGAGATGACGTCACCAGTACTCTTTCGTTGTGTTGCCAGCAGATTTGGTATATTACAATCACGTTGAAGTTTCAAAAATGCTATTCTTAATCGTAATAATGTTGCTATTTGAGGTATATTTTTATGTTATGCTTCGATCAACTCAGGTACGTAAGATGCATTTTTATTTTTCTACAGAGAAAAAAATGGTTATATAAAGTTTCGGAGAAGTATAGACGAAACATTGTGAAGCCGTAGTAAAAGTTGGAAGTTGCATAGTTTGAGTTTTGCATTGCAAGCTTTTTTGAGTTGTTCCACTGGATGTTTTTTCTCACCCTCGTACGATCCACGGAAGAAGTAACCATTCTTTTGTTTGATATATTTTGGGTGAGATTTTAGTGATGTACTGCGATGTGGTAGGGCTTTACGTAGGCAGCAACCATTAATACGTTTACGAACCGTTAAAGCTTTGGAAATTCCGGTTTTTGAAAAGTCGTTTTCGGTAAAAACTTTGGTATTTGCGAGCAATCTGAAGATTGATATTATTGTTTTGGCGCAGAAATGTAAATTAACAGTTAGGTGCACGTCGTGATGTAATAA
>JAWZYU010000539.1:0-110260 GCA_038380435.1 Ryuthela nishihirai
TGTTTACTTTATCGTGGCACATTTACTACTTTGTTTATTTTGACACAGCACATTTACTTCTTTCTTTATTTCGTCGTGGCACACTCACCACTTTCTTTGACATGGCACACCTACTGCTTTGTTTATATCGCCGTGCCACACTTACTGCTTTGTTTATATCGCCGTGCCACACTTACTGCTTTGTTTATATCGCCGTGCCACACTTACTGCTTTGTTTATATCGCCGTGCCACACTTACTGCTTTGTTTATATCGCCGTGCCACACTTACTGCTTTGTTTATATCGCCGTGGCACACTTTGTTTACTTTCTTATGGCCCATTTACTACTTTGTTCACTTTATCTTGTCACCATTACTACTTTGTTTACTTCATCTTGTCACCATTACTACTTTGTTTACTTCATCTTGTCACCATTACTACTTTGTTTACTTCATCTTGTCACCATTATTACTTTGTTTACTTCATCTTGTCACCATTACTACTTTGTTTACTTCATCTTGTCACCATTATTACTTTGTTTACTTCATCTTGTCACCATTATTACTTTGTTTACTTCATCTTGCCACCATTACTACTTTGTTTACTTCATCTTGCCACCATTACTACTTTGTTTACTTCATCTTGTCACCATTACTACTTTGTTTACTTCATCTTGTCACCATTACTACTTTGTTTACTTCATCTTGTCACCATTACTACTTTGTTTACTTCATCTTGTCACCATTACTACTTTGTTTACTTCATCTTGTCACCATTACTACTTTGTTTACTTCATCTTGTCACCATTATTACTTTGTTTACTTCATCTTGTCACCATTATTACTTTGTTTACTTCATCTTGCCACCATTACTACTTTGTTTACTTCATCTTGTCACCATTACTACTTTGTTTACTTCATCTTGTCACCATTACTACTTTTTTATTTTGTCATAAAATGCGTACTACTTTGTTCACCTGATCGTGACACACTCAGCACTTAATTTCATCTTGGAACACTTACTACTTTGTTTATTTTGTCATGGCACACTTACTATTTTGTTTGCTTTGTCATAACATGCTTATTACTTTGTTTACTTTGTCGTGTGGCACTCACCACTTTTTTTTTTACATGGCACACTTACTTTTTTGTGTACTTTGTTTATATCGTTGTAGCTCTCTTACCACCTTGTTTATTTCGTTGTGGCACACTTCTTACTTTGTTACTTTATCGTGCCACAATTACTACTTTTTAAATTTTGTTTCGGTACATTTACGTCTTTGTGACACACTTACTACTTTGTTTATTTCATCGTGTTACACTTCATACTTTTTCAATTCTGTTGTGGCACACTTACTTTATTTACTTTGTTATGGTACATTTACTACTTTGTTTATTTCATCGTGGCTCACTTACTACTTTGCTTACCTCTTTGTGGCACACTTACTATGCAGTTTACTTCGTTGTGGCACACTTACTATGCAGTTTACTTCGTTGTGGCACATTTACTACTTTGTTGGACGTTCGTGTTGTTTTTTTGCTCAGGCCCGTCATCCTCACAGATCTTATACTATGGCATATTAAACTGACAAGCTCTTGTCAGACAGACCTTTGTGGCAAGCAGCTGCTTGAGGGGATATTTTTATTACTTCTTCATAACACACTTACTTCTTCGTTTACATCGTCATGGTTCACTTACTGCTTTGTTTACTTCATCGTGTTACACTTGTTACACGTTATTTTTTTAATTCCATCGTGGCACACTTACTTCTTTGTTTGCTTTGTTGTAGTACACTTACTACTTTGTTTATTTCATTGTGACTCACTTGTTATTTTTTTATTTTATCGTGGCTCACTTACTACTTTGTTGCACTCTAAATTATGTTGTTTACTTTGTTGTGGAACATTTACTACTTTCTTGGACGTTAGTTTTGTTTTTCTGCTTAGATCTCGTCATCCTCACAGACCAGTTACTGTGGCATATTAAACTGGCAGGCTCCTGTTAGATGTCTGTGGCAAGCAGCTGCTTGAGGGAATATTTTTTATTTATTACTTTTTCATGGCACACTTACTTTCGTGTTTATGTCGTTATGGTACATTTATTATTTTGTTTACTTCATCTTGGCACATCTACTACTTTGTTTACTTCGTTGTGGCACACCTACTACTTGTTTTATTTCATTGTGACACATCTACTACTGGATTTTATTTCGTTGTGGCACACTTACTACTGGTTTAGAACCAGTGGAGTACATCTCACTATGAAGGGGGGCCTTGAAGTAATGCTATATCTATTTAATAAATGTATAAAGTTTGAGGATTTTTTCGATCAAACCTTTTACCTTTTTATTTGCCCTGCTTCACTGAACTTAATTGCATTTTTAATATTTTAACGAGATAGTTTCAAATCAAAGTGTATAAGAACAGACTGGAATCTAGAGAAAAATAAGTGTATGTGTATGGGGGGGGAACGATAGAATATGGTCCGAAAAGGGTAAAACGGGGAGAAACAGACTCGATATCCCTTCCAGTATAACTTTCCCCCTTCGTTTGAGAGGTTTTCAAAAACATTCTTGAAAAATGCATGAAATATACACAAGTTAAATACAGGTGTCCAAAAATTATCTTTACAAATTTTATTCAATATAAAATGTCAACCAGGAGGTGTAGAAATATTGAGGTTGTCCCATTTTACAGGGGAACTCATTAAGTTTTCCTGAATACCAAGTTTTGGTCTCCCCTGAATCTTGAATAGTTACCTCATTAGAAAACATGATTCTTGCCAGAAAATCATTGTTCTAGTCTGCTGTGTCCAATAGTGTCATTGGAAATGCCCTACAGGCGAGCCTATCATCTTGCATAATCGCTTGCAAGAGTTGCAACTTAAACGTTTTCGCAAGACATCATACACTGTCGAACACGGCAACAGTAACTCACTTGATGCAGTTCGTGTCGACTTGCATGGACTTTGAACAAAGGCCTCTCCAATACGTTCAACATTTTCTTCATAGGTTCGAGGCTGCCCTGCTACTTTCTTGTGTTCCACACTTTCAGTTTCCATAAACTTTTTTGTACCTAGCTCGTATGGGAGCGATGTATTAAAACGTGTTCTAAACCTTCACTGGATCTGCATATCAGATTTTGTTTGAATCAACCACTCAACACACTGTACTTTCTCCCGTGTATTCATTGTGACTATGGGGAGGAATGAAGTTCTGAAAAAGAAAGGAAGATGAGAACACTTGTCTAAACTTGGTATTCCAGAAAAACGTCATAAGTTTTCCTGTAACATGGGACAACCCCTGTATTTCTACACCTCTTGGCAGACTTTTTATATTGGATAAAATTTGTAAAGATAATTTTTGGACACCCTGTACTTTTTACTTCCATTACCTTTGACAGAATTCTCAAAGGGGGAGGGCATGACCCTTGTCTTCCCCCTAGATCCGGATGTGTATAAAATATATAAGTACTATATAGTGCAAAGTTTCAGTCTAAATAAAGTGCGTAAATTTCAAGTTTCAATTTCGTGATAACTAGAGAGCATATTTTTAGATTTAATGAGCAACACGAATACATACTTTGATTAGTCAGTAGTAAAGAATCACAGGATAAGTCCTGCAGACATGGAACTCATGAAATAATAAGTTGAAAAAATTTCGTTTTGCCATGTGGGATTCGAACCCACGTCTCCAGGAAACATGCCTGTTACGCTACCACTACACCACCAATAGCGAACCTTTTTACAGCTTGTGTGACGTTATAAACTTTCCTGATTTTTTCATTGATTCGCACAGTGGCGCCATCTATCCGGGAAGTGGACAATTCTGTTGCCTCATTAGAGATGGAATTAATATTTGTCACTCATGCTCAGGGCTTTAAATCAATAAATCAGTAGTAAGGGATCACAGGATAAGTCCTGTAGACATGGAACTCATGAAATAATAAGCTGAAAGATTTATTAAACAGTGGGGGATGGAGCTAACCTCTCTTTATTCAAGATTTGGAAACAGCGACTGTCGAATGGTTGGAACCCATGTACTACGGGTTCACTTTATCTGGTACATGCATCACTAGGTTTACTTTGTCAGAGTGTAAAAAATATAAAAATGAATTTTCCTGTAAAATCACTTTGTGATACACTTTGTGAGACACAAGAAAGAAAATATATTTCAATAATTAAAACATTTTCTTCTGTTGATAGATTTACTCATACTAATTTGATCATTCACCCTCATTCCTGGTACTGCGGCAGAACTGGAGCAGGCTTCTGGTATGTAAGTTCAAAACCATTGTGTTGTGAAATTTTTTTCATAAAATGTTTATTTTTCAAATTAAGGAGCTTTGAATGAGTTTTCCCATTCACATAGCATGGAAATGTGTCAATACATTTGGGTAATACAGAGTGTATGTACAGGTACTGGACAGAAAAATAGAAACAATGCCATGTTATCTCAATAGAAATTCTCGTTCAGAGCTTAATAACTTCTTCAATAGGATCTTTAATGAAAAATGACGTCTAAAGATAAATTAAAACCTCAATCAAATCTATCCAATTTTCAATTTTAAACAATATTTTCTCAGTATTCAAAGAGTTATAAATGCTGGAATATTTAACAGACTACAAAAAATTGGCCCCAAAATTTAATGAAAACATTAAAAAAGCTACGAGATCAGATATCATAGTGGAATCTAGTAGATTACAAGGTGCGTTGCAACCGATCCTGTTTACATTTTTCTGTCCATTACCTGTACAGTACTATAGAGCTATCAAACACCCACTGCAGAGATGCAACAAGAGCAATTTTTGAGAATCGAGTAAAGGATATTCGCAATAGCTTGTACTCCTGCACCCGTTGTCTTCTCGGCATGCTTCTCCGATTTTGAGGCGACAGTCATGGGAACAGCAAGGGCCTTGGCTTGGACTGCAGAGTTCAAAATAAAATCGTGTTAAGGATTTTATCTTTGTAACAAGATTCTTCTTAATTTACAAATTCATAATTATTAAAACGAAACAATATAATATTCTTAAAGTATATTTACCCTGAATATAAGGCCACAACCTATTCAGGAAGAAAACAGATTTATAAAAACGGAGTTACCAGATGAATGTTTTTATTTATTTTTAATATTTAAGAATGCGAATTGTAATTAATTTTTAGATTAACTTTCATGTTCTGTAAAGCGTTTTGATTTACCATTTATAATTTGGGTCACTATTTCATTTTTCTGGTACATCAGCAGTGTTTATACTACCCTAAGTCCTTAAAATATAATTGTCATGTTACTGACCTAACATCCTGGATTATTTTGTGCTTTATATTGTCATGCCCACGTAATTTTATCACGTGGACAAGACTTTATGAAGGGAGGACTGTCAGCTGCCATCGTCTTTCCATTTTAATAGTGACATTCTCGACCGATTTCCATATTGGGACATTTTTCTGCTTTCAGCTCCTGCTGAGGAAAGCCTTCGCCACTGGCATAGAACATTCGCGACGGATCCTTGGCCCCTCAGGTATCAATGCAGAAGTTACGTGACCCGGCGTGGTAAATAGCAAAACAACATATGGGTGCATATATCGCACCTCGGAAAGCCTGGCCAATGGGCATCATCCACGCCGGGTCAGTGGGGTGACCTCCACGAGGGGGGCCAGCGAAAAGGAACAATGGAGAAATTTCAGAAACGAACAGTCTCATCTTATCGTCTGGGCTGTGTGGTCGACAGCAATGATCCTCTCCAGTGAGCTGAGCAGATTCCCGAGCTGCACAATGAATGTTCGGAGGGAGCGCTAAGCAGCCCATGCTCCCAGCGACTTGAGGCTGATGGCCCAGTGGTATCTTCCCGAGGGACTTCTGACTTGATGAGGTAGGGGGAACATTTTTGGCTAAAATCTGGTTTCGCTTTTCCACACAAATGTTTCTGTGAACTGCCGTCACGTTGGTCCCGAACTGGGACCATAAACTGTTAAAAACTGTTCCCCTTTTCGAACAAGTGGCTCGCTTTTTCATGAACTCTGATAAAAATTTTAGCCTCCACCACTACAAAGGTTATCTTTGATTGAAAAGGGCCTCTTGTTTGAAAATTCGTCCCAAAAGTGGGAATAGTTGTGTGTGTAAAACGTCTGAAAGTAATTTTGTTAATAAATGTGTTTTATTCGTTAGTTACAAATTATCTCAGTTTCATTATGCTCTGTATTCTTAATGTTGGGTCCGGGAACTACCTTAGACTTGGCAGCAAGTAAATGAATCACGGCCTAAGAGCATGCGCCACCCTAAATATACACAGGGGTGGTCATAACAATATCCCCAAGACACTAAAACTGGACTTGTTGCTGTCAGTATCAGGGTCCTTGCTTTATATAGCAATTTTCGTGTGCTTAAGGTTCAAACCAGAATGTTGCATTGTGTAAAATATGTTTTTTCCTCCGTTTTTCCAAAATAACTCTCTCCCTATACCTCTGTAGACAAATTTTGATAAAAAAATTGTTAAAAAATATTTCTTCTTATAATAGGGTAAATGTAATATATGAGTAAGATTTATGAAAGCATTGCTTATTTCATTCTATAACTGTTTTCATTGAAAAAATATTATAAATATCACTACACATTTCTGTGGACATGCAGTCACATTAGTGTTTTTTGTGGACGTGCAGATTCATTATGCATTTTTATGCATACGAGATTCATTACGAATATCTACGAAAATGAATATTTATTATGCTGGACTTGCAGATTCATTGATAATTTCTACGAATACGCAGATTCGTTAAGAATATTCGTGGACATGCAGATTCGTTATGCATTTTTCTGGACATGCAGATTCATTATGAATTTTTTGGTCGTCATTCAATTACATAATGATTTCTGTGGACATTCAATCTCATGATGATTCATTACACTATAAATCACTGAAAATGTTTCGGAAATGAAAATAGCCGATTTTTACCAATTTTCAAAGCGCTTTTCAACACGATTATGACATTAAATATTGGTGATTGGCTCTTGTTTTGAAAATACAGGACGCTGAATCCATATATAGTGTATACCGATTTGAGTCTTTCGTGCGCTGTACGAAGCAGCGAGGTGACACAGCACCAGAGAGTTATTGCCTCATTCGAAGCAACGCAATACCAGGGAGCTATTGCATCATTCGAAGCAACGCAATACCAGGGAGCTATTGTATCATTCGAAGTAACGTAATACCTGGGAGCTATTGCATCATTCGAAGCAACGCAATACCCGGGAGCTATTGCATCATTCGAAGTAACGCAATGCCCGGTAGCTATTGCATCATTCGAAGCAACGCAATACCTGGAAGCTATTGCATCATTCGAAGAAACACAATACCCGGGAGCTATTGCATCATTTGAAGAAACGTAATACTCGGGAGCTATTGCATCATTTGGGAGTTACCCGACCTCAGTTATCGTGGGCTCATGATTGTATGCGGGTTCTGTATGTGAGCGATATGATTCGTTCTGTGAATAATGCAGACCATTTTTGTTATATTTATGCCAAAGGAACTTCGCATCAGAGAAAAGGGAAATAATTCCTGTCCTCAAAAAGGCCTACCACCTTTACTTCGGGTAAAAGATTGGAGATCAGCAGAGGAGCTGGCCTCCGCATATAGTGTGTAATAGTTATACGTCTTCGTACCTGGCTAAACGGCAAGATACGGTCAATGCCATTTGTTATTCCTATGATATGGCGGTAACCGCCCAACTACGTGAGTGACTTACTTTTGTATGACACCTCTGCTGAGAAGTGGTATTACTAAAAAGAAAAAGCAGACAATAAACTACTCCAAAATACTGTCCTCCCAGTGCTACACGGGTAAAACCTACCCGTCCCGAAGTCACCAGAACATTACGATGTGGACTCAGAGGAGGAAGAGAAAGAGAAGAGGAAGAAACAGGAACACAGAAAATCGGACAACATCAGATTCACCATACAAGATCACGCACTAAAAGCTGAATTATCTTGTTGAGAGATCTGGAGATATCAAAGAGCAAAGTCTGGGATCCAGACTGTAGTAGTGGAATCTCCTTGATAGAGATGTGAAAGTATGTGCGTATCTTAGATGCCAAAAAAAATCTGGTCTTGTTCTTCATCTTGGTAGATGGCCTGTTTGCTTGCAAAAGTGTTGACGGTTTATTTACTTTCCTCCACATGACACATACTTCAGAAGAATAGAAGTTATTTATAGATTCCTTGAAATTAAGTATGAAAGCCGTTCTTCTACACAATGGGAACGTGTTGCCTTCTGTTCCTGTAGGCCATGCTGTTAATATGAAGGAAACTTATGATAATATGGAACAATTACTTCAATACATAAATTATGACACATACAAGTGGCATATTTGTGCGGACTAAAAAGTCATTGTTCTTTTGCTTGGACTACAGCTCGGATATACAAAGTTCTGTTGCTTTCTTTACAAATGGAAAAGCAGAGACAAAGCATCTCATTAAGTGAAGAGGATTTCGCTTTCTCGGCAATCACTTGAGGCAAAGGAAGAAGAATCTACAGCATCATCCGCCGGCACAATTCACAAAGATTTTGTTACCATTTTTACACATAAAATTGGACTTAATGAAGAATTTTGTCAACGCTATGAATCAGACGCAGACTGCCTTTCTGTACTTTCAACAGAAATTTCAAAGACTTTGTTATGCAAAGATCAAAGAGGGTGTTTTATCGGTCCAGATATTCGCTCACTGCTACATGAGGTATTTGATCATATCATCACTGGTAATAAACGGAGAGCATGGCATTCCTTCCAACAGGTGGTGACGGGCTTCTTAGGGAATAAAAAAGCATAAAATTACAAGTACTTTGTGGAAGAACTAGTCCTCGTATTACAAACTGGGATATAGTATGTCTTTGAAGGTACATTTCTTAAGTTCTCATTTGGATTTCTTTCTCGAAAACTGTGGCGTTTGAGTGATGAGCACGGGGAAAGTTTTCATCAGGAAATTGCTACAATGGAAAAGAGATATCGAAGATGATTGAGTCCATCAATGTTGGCAGATTACTGCTGGAATGCGATGCGTGATTCTTAGGATTTGGTATATATAAGCGGCAGGCAAGTTTTTTTTTTATTATTATTTATTTTTTTATCTGTCTTCTAGACAGATATGTTGAACTTTCGAAGGTAGTCAGGTGGTTGTTATTCTAGACAGATATGCACTCTTCAGCGAATGAAGTAATATAGGTAAGTGACTGTATCTCGAAAACTGTAGCCAATCAAACATTTTTGATGTATTTTCGCGTCCGCACCTCGATTTACATAAGAAACGGCTGTTTACACTTCCGAAAAACATCGAATTGTTGTTCAGTGTTATCAAACAAAAGTGCAGATTAGAGACAAAAGTACCAAAAAATTTGTATTTGGGATGGGCAAACTTTTCAAATGCCCGGATATTTAAAACGAATAAACCATTCCGCAGATCCTAAACCAGAGGTCAAAATCAAATTTCTTTCCCAAAACTACGACCTTCAATTCTCCATAAAAACGAAATTTACCCCATTGACATTAAGCGTTGCTTTATGATATTTCGGTACGTTTCGGATTTTCCTTTTTAGTTTTTTTTTTATAATGCAGTAGAACTCTTTTAAATACTGCACTCTTGGAAATTGAGCAGTGCCGGATTTTCCAACGCTATATCTGGTTGTTGAGTGACGTTGGAGGAGCACATTTTAATAAATATTTAAACACCAAAAATTGAATTTGTTTACATATGTAAACATTTAGTAATAAGTGAAAGATAACGGCAGTGATTACAAACGTAAATAACAATCCAGTTCGTTAACTGTAAACAAATGACTGTAAACAAAGTCACAGCAAATATCATGTAATGTTAATTTTGAAAGCACGTATAGTATTCACTATTTGGATTCACTTTTAGACATTGCCAAGTTGATTAAAAAAAGACAAAACTTTATGTCATATAACGCTGAAGATCCAGCATTGCATTTCTGCATGTTTACTCCTTTTTTTCTTCATTTTCTAGTCTTTCAATAATTTAAAATATATCTTAATTAAATTAAATGTAACAAGCTTTCTTTTCTGTTACCTCTTTCCGTCTTGATTTGTACTCGCCACAGTTGAAGGACGGGCAGAATTTCAGTAAAATAAGCACAACTAAAGTGAAGTATTGACATTCAACAGCGCCAATATTTGGTAGTGGTAAAAATTGAAAATTCTTCCTGACAAATGCGATAATGCCAGATTGCAAAATGAATTTTTTGTTCGTAAAATATGCGGATCTTAGAGTTTACTGTATTTATATAAATTGGTGTGCAAACGTCACGTTACAATCCTGTTTTATGTCAATGAGAAACTAATTTAAACGTTCTATAACTTCTAAAAATACTTTTCGTATCAAACTTGACTTAAGATAAATGCAAGATCTCAAATCTATCTAAATCTCGGTTTTCAACCATATTCGCTGGGTGTTTATTTTCAAGAGGTTTTAATGATATTGCTAAAAAACATTAAAAATAATTAATTTTGAAAGAATTACTTATACAAGTTTAAAAAAAAAACTTATTTCATTGAATGGTTCGAAATAATGTTTGCTATTTAGTTTAAATTGGCATTTGAGGTAATAACTGTCATTGCTATTGTTAAATATCCAAACTTAAATAAACGTCCACAATTCTTTAAATACAGAACAAATATGTTCGGAATTCGAGATTTAGATAAAGATGATTGAGATCTATAATTTAACTTCAGCCCCATTCTGCCATAAAATGCTTATTAAGTAATGGAACTTCGAAGGTAGTGTCCGATTGACAAAAAAATGATGTCGTAACTTAATTTTTGCACTTGATATCTGGCTTTTATCATCACTTTAAAGATCCTGATTCATCTCTCTCTTATTATATTAAAACTTTCGTTCTCTCCCTCTTGTCATTACTTTTGTTCCGATATATTTCTTGACTTCTGTCATTACTTCTAAATTTTGATCCTTTTTTTTTTATCAATGTTCGAGACTTTGACATGTGTCTTAGCGTTACAATTCTTTTCACGATTTTGATACGTCCTCCCCTTTAACGAACTAATGCGTCGCATCTTTATCACGAAACAATGCAATCTGGAATTCCCTATTAAGAAATAATCGTGAAGCCTAAGTTGTCAGCACATAAATCACGAAACGCCAAATGCGCATATCTAATGGCACTTGAAATAAGCATTCCAAAAGCGCAACTCTATTACCTATGCAGATTTTATGCTTTTGCTAATCCCACCTGAATTCTCTTCCGCAGATAGGCCAAGCATAGCCGGCATCATCGTCAAACTGTCACAACGTCAATAAAAGCGGAACCTGCGAGTTTCACCCCGTCGAACTGCAGCGCATCCGGAAGGAGAGAGAAAGATGAGTATGATTTCCCCCACTTCTAACCCTCCCCCTATTCGCTTCCCCCTGTTGCACACGTCAGTGAGTTGATCTGATTTACAAACTGGCCGCGAAATATATAATCCAATAGAAGGTGTTATGGCAGCGAACTTGGCAGCCGGTGTGCTCATTATGCAGATGTATGCGGAATGCAGTTTTGCACCAGCAGAAAGGCCTACCTGCAGATTACGTTGGGGCGCAGTCGGCAAGGAGGTTCGTCACGTGGTGGGTTGGTTCGCATCGGAAAGCAGCAGCTCTCTTCGCAGTCCTCTTCCCAGCCACAGTCGCAGTCTTCCCCTTTCTCGACGACGCCGTTGCCGCAGATCGCATCCTGAAGCTCTGCAAAGGAGGCAGAAAACGAGGAGATGACGTTAACATTGACGTAACTACTTAAGATCATTCTATTTCTTTGTTGCCTATCAGTTCAACTGTTACGTAAATGTTTGACGTCACTATTAAATGGATAGACTAAGAACAATAAGAGAAGTTGAGACAAAGGTTGGGTGATAATGATGCTGTCTGCACTTGGGTTTCAAAGTTCTCTTAACTATTTCAGTCTTTTATACCTTAAGATTTTAAGTGGATGTTCTAATTGCTAAATTTTTACGGCGAAGATTTTCATTTCAAACCATATGACTCCAGTTTTTAGGACGGTTAACTAACATAAGAAGAAATAATAAATATTCCCTCAAGCAGCTGCTTGCCACGGAGTTCTGACAGGACCATGTCTGTGTACACGCCATAGTACAAGGTCTGTGAGGATGGCAGGATCTCAGCAGAAAAACAATCAAACTATCCATGCCATACCCGGGGCTCGAACTCAGGTTCCTTTGATCAGAAGCCAAGCACGCTAACCACTTGGCCACGGGAGGACTGGCCTTAAGAATAGAGTTGAAAAGCAACGCGAAGATAAAATTTTTTAACAGCAGCATTTGAAAAGGTATTTTTAATAAAACATTTGATTTGCTTCATGCAGTAGTGCAAAGGGCTGTAAACAAGAATACATAAACCTAGATTATTAATGCGATAGGATTTAGGTCGACGTTGGACTACATTCTCCTCTTCGAACGAAACAGACAGCAGCACGAGCAAAGTGTAACAATGAATCAATGATTGATAAAAAAAATTTGCTAAGCGACGATATCTTTGTGAGATTATTTCGTTGCTATGTTTCCTGATTATTTTGTTGAGGCACAAATTTTACCGAACACTGCCACCAGGCCGTAAAGGTAATTCCATAACCAAGGATGGGAAATTCTGAAAAATATCAAGCCTCACCAGTTAGTAATTATTACCACATGCAAGAGAAAAGACATATATCAACGGAGGTGTGGATGGCAAATGGGTTGGGTTGTTTTACCTCTGAGCGGCACTTTTTTGCACACCATGGGCTAAATGGCCAGGTCACATGGACCCCGAAGGCTCAGAGAAGGTTGGGGGAGGGGACCCACTGGAACAGCTGTTGGGAGACAGATGGTAGCCTCCCGTCAAGGCCATCCAGCGTGTTCTTTAACGTGCACAGGGTATGGCTCTCCCGCACACGGGGCCACGACTTAACGTTCCATCCGACGGACGGCGGCCTTTACCAAGGCCATCGGTGTCCCCTACTGACCGTGGGCAGGGCGGGGAATTTTGCGGAGATAAATCTCAACGCTGACCCAGCTGGGACTCGAACCTGGGAACTACAGATTATGAGCATGGCGCGCTACCGACTGAGCCACGGGTCCGCGGCTTAACGTCCCATCCGACGGACGGTGGCCTTTCCAAGCCCATCGGTGTCACCTACTGACCATGGCTCCCCAATCCTGTCAGAACTCCGTGGCAAGCAGCTGCTTGAGGGAATATTTATCATTTTTTTCTTATGTTAGTTAACCGTCCTAAAAACTAGAGTCATATGGTTTGAAACGAAAAAGAGGAGTTTTGCGGAGATTAATCTCAACACTAACCCAGCTGGGACTCGAATCTGGAACTGCAGATTACGAGCCTGGCGCGCTACCGACTGAGCTACCCCCGCACTACTGACAATAGAATAATAGGGATTAGTAGTTCTCCAAATTAGACCGTTTAAATACCCCTTCAAGCAGCTGTCTTGCCACAGAAGTCTGACCGGAGCCTGTCAGTTTATATGCCATACTAGAAGGTCTGAGAGGATGGCAGGACCTCAGCAGGAAAACAACACGAACTTCCATGCCTTATCCGGGGCTCGAACCCAGGTCCCTTAGATCAGTAGCCAAGCGCGCTAACCACTCGGCCATGGGGCGGCTAACAGGAAATAAAATATTTCCGAGTAATAACGATCATCTACACACTAATGTACATTGCATGGAAGTTGGTAAAATAATAGAGATAAACTAAACGAATAAAGCAAGAATATGAACGAAGAAGTAGCAAGATGAGAGAGAGAAAAAAAGAAGAAATTTCAGATGATGTTTTAAATGATGATAAAGATGACGAAAATGAAAAAAAAAGACAACTGAAGGAAGAAATAGACAGCATTATTATTATTATTCTATCATTATCATTACAATAACGATTCACTGAAGGCTAAACTGCTTTCCACTTAAAAGTAGTATTGCATATATAGTTTATCTGTTGCTAAGGAAACGCCGGGAAAACGAGAAGATCACCCATACTCCCGCGCCACCAGTTGGGCCATAACAGCTGCACATGCTCACAATTCTCTCGCGTGGTTTACCCATATAAAACAGTTTTATTATTCAGACAAGTCGCGTAGTGGAGCGGCCATAGACAGAGCAGCACCCGGAAAGTACTCATAAGGCAGGACTCCTGTGCAATGTAGGCGTACGTCTGATCTCCTGCATTACGGCTTTGTGGAGCACATTACGACGGAGGACGATAACGGCGGAAGTAAATGGACCGGAAATAGTTCCGCTTCCTCTGGATGAAATGTAGGGCACCACCTCGGTCGTTACTTGGCAGCGTTCACCTCACAGAAACGTTACCGGGGCACAACGAGGCTGCGAAGCCCATCTTCAAATGAATGTCCTGACGCTGAGAAAGTAGACGAGGATACTTAGTAAGTTGTTCGCGATAACTCTTGACATTCAGAAATCAATCATCACTGATTTTTTTTTGTGCTTCTTGTACTTCTGAAGACCGTGTGGGTGGGGAGGGGAGCAATGTCGAAATGAGAAGAAGATGTTGATGATGACACGTCTTTAGTTTCTTCCCTTTCTTTCGCTTTCTCCTTTCAAGAGTTAAAAAAAGAAGTGTTTCCAACCACCATTAGCAATAAAAGTCGAAATGAGACTGTTGGCAAAATGCGACATTTATCTCTATGGTGAAGGGTGGGTCGGAGTTGGGGAAGGGGGAGTAGGGAGCTAATCGACGAGGCATTACTTTCATCCACGACGACCGAACCGTCTGGTTCTGTCGATAACGAACATTGCATTTATCGGTAGTGTTGACGGGGTGTTGAATTCGCGGGCATATGACATTGCATTCCGATGTAGCCATGCCATACTTCGGGTGCAGTGACAAAGTGCTATATCGTGTACTGCAACAAAATATAGACAGCTCATCTACAGAGCATTAATCTTCATTTCAAGCAATGCGTTGTCTTCTACTGGGACAGAACAAGGAATGCAAGAAATCGAGCACGTCATTGCTTTTTCTTTTCGAGGAACATTTCCGTAAAACAAGATGAACATTCTTCCAAATGAACGTGTTATTAAGAAAAAATCCAAACTACGCAATAGATTATTAACGTGAGATTACATATTCAATGCAAATAGGGGAGTTTCGTTCCAGAGATCGTCATAACATCGACATCCGAGAGTCGGAAGGAGCGGATACCCAGGGCTCAAAATAGACAGAAGCACACTGAAATACTTTTCCTGTTCATTTGAAGCATCGGTAATGTCGATCCGTCTCATCAGAAATTTACCAACTCATTGTTTATTCCACTGATTTAAATGTCACTAAACATTACAAAACATCAAGTTCTATTCACTTTCCTCTTTGTACAATCCTTCTATTTTAGCACTGGGTTGGGTTGTTTTACCTCTGAGCGGCACTTTTTTGCACACCATGGGCTAAATGGCCAGGTCACATGGACCCCGAAGGCTCAGAGAAGGTTAGGGAAGGGAACCCACTGGAGCAGCTGTTGGGAGACAGATGGTAGCCCCCCGTCAAGGCCATCCAGCGTGTTCTTTTAACGTGCACAGGGTATGACTCTCCCGCACACAGGGTCACGGCTTAACGTCCCATCCGACGGACGGCGGCCTTTCCAAGCCCATCGGTGTCCCCTACTGACCGTGGGCAGGGCAGGGAATTTTGCGGAGATAAATCTCAACGCTGACCCAGCTGGGACTCGAACCTGGGAACTACAGATTACGAGCCTGGCGCGCTACCGACTGAGCCACCCCCGCCCCATTTTAGCACTGGCATTGACACAGTCATGAATAGGTGAGGGGCAGGAGAGGCTTAGTCGGTAGTGTGCCAAACACGTGATCTACAGTTCCTAGGTTTCAATACTAGCTGAGCAGGGTTGAGATTTATTTCCGCAGACATCTCCAACTTACCCTCGGTTAGCAGGGGACGCCGATGGGCTTGGAAAGGCCGCCGTCCATCGGATGGGACATTAAGCCGTGACTCTGTGTACAGAAGAATCTGTGTACGGATACTTTGTGCATGTTAAAGAACATGGTAGATAGTCTTGACGGGAAGCTACAATCTGTCTCCTAACGGTTGTCCAGTGAGCTGCCTTCCCCCGAACCTTCTCTGAGACGTTGGGGTCCTCGTGTACAGAAGACGTTGGGGTCCTCTGTGTACAGAAGAATCTGTGTACGGATACTTTGTGCATGTTAAAGAACATGGTAGATAGTCTTGACGGGAAGCTACAATCTGTCTCCTAACGGTTGTCCAGTGAGCTGCCTTCCCCCGAACCTTCTCTGAGACGTTGGGGTCCTCGTGAGCTAGTTGTTTAACCCATTGTATGTAAAAAAAATGCAGCTCAGGGACTAACCCAACATATAATTATTAAACGTTTTATCTCTATAGTGTTCCAATTGTTAAATTTAATTCTATTGTTATTAAACGGGCTCTATGTATGAAAATATATATATATACTGTAAAGTGATTTTAGTCTAAAATGATTTTTCGCATTGTCCAGATCTACGAAGAGAAAATTTATTTTGTTCCCAGGTACAATTTATTTTAGCTTTCTCTCACCAATAGTTCGAAATTTGGCCACTGATCTCGTAGGAGTCTTCGGATCCGAAATTTCGTAACGTTTCCGAGATCTGCATCCCGAAACACCAATTTTCATATTTCTAGCACTCGTAAATCGGATTTCGAGCTCTACGTGACTTCTATTTTACCTTGAACGACACGTCAGAGGTCAAATATCGGATTTTTCTAAAGATCTATAATTCGGATTACCCCTAAGTGCAAATTTTCAGCGTTCTACAATATCTGTCTCATAGTTAGAATTGGCGGGTTCCCCTGTCTCTCAATCAATCGCTCATAATCGTCTACATACACAGTCGTATCAGAATAATATAACCATTCACCATAGTATAGGGGCGGGGGTGGCTCAGTCGGTAGCGAGCCAGGCTCGTAATCTGCAGTTCCCAGATTCGAGTCCCAGCTGGGTCAGCGTTGAGATTTATCTCCGCATAACTCCCCGCCCTGCCCACGGTCAGTAGGGGACACCTATTGGCTTGGAAAGGCCGCCGTCCGTCGGATGGGACGTTAAGCCGTGGGCCCGTTGTGCGGGAGAGCCATATCCTGTGCACGTTAAAGAACACGCTGGATGGCCTTGACGGGAGATTACCATCTGTCTCCCAACAGCTGTTCCAGTGGGTCCCCTCTCCCAACCTTCTCTGAGCCTTTGGGGTCCATGTGACCTGGCCATTTAGCCCATGGTGTGCAAAAAGTGACGCTCAGAGGTAAAACAACCCAACCCACCATAGTATATGTATGGTAGGTGGTCATATTATTTTGATTCGTCTGTGTCGTAATAAATAAGCATTCTTCGTAATAGCTAAGCAACTTCTATAAGGGATAGCATGCTCTAAATGTAAAATCCTTATATTCATGATGTTTTATGAAGCAGGGTATTGAAGGTCCAGAATAAGAGCGTTTTAGGTTTACGGGTTGCGCTGCATATCAGCTTAAAAGCATTTCAGAAATTGTTTTACTTAAAACACAATAACTCTTCTGGGAACAAAAAGTTATTGTGTTTTAAGTAAAACAATCTCACACGTCGATATTAAAGCACGTCGATAACACAAGTTAAGTCAAAATGAAATCTTTGGAATATCTAGTGCCAATTCGAAAATCTCTCGCGGCACACTTGGAATCTCTCACGGCACACTACTGTGCCGCGGCACACAGTTTGCGAGACACTGACATAGATCATGGGAAAGAACTTGTTTTTAAAACTTTTGACACCAAATCTCTTCATCATATAACATCCGAATGTCACATAAGGGTAACTGATTCCCATTAGTATAATGAGTTCAATATCATTGTCAATTGTTCATTTAAATATTTTTTCTGCCTTACATAAGGAAAAATTTAGAAGCTCTTTGAAGATTTCTTGCATTTTCTCTTACGAAATAGGCAGCAGAAACATTCATGGCATGGACCACTGCTTCCTTAATGTTAGAAGAAGCAAAAGGTGATCCTTATGCATTGATTGGCACCCGCACCAATCTGATAAAGACGAGAGTTTTTGGATAGCACTTTGTCTATAATACTGGAAATAAAAAACACAATTCTTCAGGAAGTAGGAGATTTGCGTAAAAGATAGTTTTTGGATTAATCAGTTCCTATTTTAGAACTGTTTAACAGTCAAAAGTAAATACTGTAAGCAATTTATTATATTTGTTGCGAAAAAGGGTAAAGTTTTTAACAATGCACATTAATACATAAGTAATGAATTGTTTAATTAATAGCGATTTACAACATTTACATATATGCTTCTCTATGTGCCTTGGTTAAACATTGAAGAATACCGATTTTGGTAACATTAACACTTTCTCTCGTTTGGAGTATTGAAAGTATGATGATCGCCAATAGATATTAATAATAGAAGAAACTTTATATTGATATCAAGGAATAAAAAGAAGACAAATGTTTGGAAGAAAGAAAATATAACATTGTGAAAAACTATTTTACGACACAGTTCAGGAATGTAATCCGTCCGGGAGTTCAATCCAGGGTCGGATTTCCCATAAGGCATGTTAGGCATTGCCCAGGAGCGTCGAAGAATTGTGGGGAGGGGGGGGGCATCAAAATAATATGGACATTAGGATTCGAGTGTTAAATTTTAAGAATCAACAATACTATGTCTTTTTTCAATCTTCAGAAGGAATCAAAAACTAGTTTAAAGTATCCATTGTTGTTAATTCTCAATATATGGCGGGACGAATTTTACTTTAAATAATCAGTGGAGGAAGCCATTTTATTATAGGCAATTAATGGCGAGGGGCATTTTATTATAGGCAATTAATGGCGAGGCGCATTTTATTATAGGCTATTAATGGCTAGGCGCATTTTATGATAAGCAATTAATGGCGAGGCGCATTTCATTATAAGCAGTAATAAGCAAACACAATTACTACTATTATTGAGTTAAAATTTAAATATTATGTACTTTCAAAACCAAAACATAAACCTAAAATCAAGGCCAAATTCTGTTTTCTCGCATGAGATAATAGCAGTTTAGTCAAGTTACTGAGATATAGTTAGTTACTACGGTTATGATTGAACTTATTGCTTGGGGGTCGTCGAAAATGACTTCTCAGCCTACGTTTTTGAAACCCCTGTTCTATTAAGTAATCGTTCTTTGACAGGTAAAAAAACACGTGGTCAGTTGACCTACTTACCGATCTTAACACAATGTGAAAGGAATACGTTAATCTACGTATTTACTTAATCATCACGCTTGTGGCCGAAATAAGTCATTTGCCTTCGTAAACAATGGAAAGCTTGTGGCCGAAATAAGTCATTTGCCTTCGTAAACCATGGAAAGCTTGTGGCCGAAATAAGTCATTTGCCTTCGTAAACCATGGAAAGCTTGTGGCCGAAATAAGTCATTTGCCTTCGTAAACAATGAAAAGCTTGTGGCCGAAATAAGTCATTTGCCTTCGTAAACAATGAAAAGCTTGTGGCCGAAATAAGTCATTTGCCTTCGTAAACCATGGAAAGCTTGTGGCCGAAATAAGTCATTTGCCTTCGTAAACAATGAAAAGCTTGTGGCCGAAATAAGTCATTTGCCTTCGTAAACAATGAAAAGCTTGTGGCCGAAATAAGTCATTTGCCTTCGTAAACCATGGAAAGCTTGTGGCCGAAATAAGTCATTTGCCTTCGTAAACAATGAAAAGCTTGTGGCCGAAATAAGTCATTTGCCTTCGTAAACAATGAAAAGCTTGTGGCCGAAATAAGTCATTTGCCTTCGTAAACCATGGAAAGCTTGTGGCCGAAATAAGTCATTTGCCTTCGTAAACAATGAAAAGCTTGTGGCCGAAATAAGTCATTTGCCTTCGTAAACAATGAAAAGCTTGTGGCCGAAATAAGTCATTTGCCTTCGTAAACCATGGAAAGCTTGTGGCCGAAATAAGTCATTTGCCTTCGTAAACAATGAAAAGCTTGTGGCCGAAATAAGTCATTTGCCTTCGTAAACAATGAAAAGCTTGTGGCCGAAATAAGTCATTTGCCTTCGTAAACCATGGAAAGCTTGTGGCCGAAATAAGTCATTTGCCTTCGTAAACCATGGAAAGCTTGTGGCCGAAATAAGTCATTTGCCTTCGTAAACAATGGAAAGCTTGTGGCCGAAATAAGTCATTTGCCTTCGTAAACAATGAAAAGCTTGTGGCCGAAATAAGTCATTTGCCTTCGTAAACAATGGAAAGCTTGTGGCCGAAATAAGTCATTTGCCTTCGTAAACAATGGAAAGCTTGTGGCCGAAATAAGTCATTTGCCTTCGTAAACCATGGAAAGCTTGTGGCCGAAATAAGTCATTTGCCTTCGTAAACAATGGAAAGCTTGTGGCCGAAATAAGTCATTTGCCTTCGTAAACAATGAAAAGCTTGTGGCCGAAATAAGTCATTTGCCTTCGTACACAAGGGAAAGATTGTAACAGAAATAAGTCATTTGCCTTCGTAAGCAATGGAAAGCTTGTAATAGAAATAAGTCATTTGACTTCGTACATAATGGAAAGCTTGTGGCCGAAATAAGTCATTTGCCTTCGTAAACAATGGAAAGCTTGTAACAGAAATAAGTCATTTGCCTTCGTAAGCAATGGAAAGCTTGTAACAGAAATAAGTCATTTGCCTTCGTAAACAATGGAAAGCTTGTAACAGAAATAAGTCATTTGCCTTCGTAAGAAATGTAAACAATGGAAAGTTTGTAACAGAAATAAGTCATTTGCTTCGTAAACAATGGAAAGCTGATGGCCGAAACTTAAATTTTTTGACTATCGTAAAATTTCATCCATCTACAAAGTGTTAAAAACGCCACAAGGAATTGGAAAGCCATTTTTTTAAAGATTTAAAATATTACTAAATTTTTCGCTTGTTTTTATAAGAATACAGAAGCAGATGATTTAATATTATACCATATGATCGAACTATCAAAATTATATTTTTCTCAATGTTTTGAATATAACGTGGAATCAAATACTGCAGTCAGCCACGTACCCAGGATTTAGTTTAGGGGGAGGGAGGTCAGAGAATTTAGCTATAGGAGTGGGAGTTGGAGGGTCTGAGAATAAGACTTGAGTAGGAGTTTCCCAGTTACTAAACTATTCCACCGATCAGGAAGAGTTAAAATGATATTCTATATGGAATGAGATTTTTTTAGTTTTTTTTTTTTAATCCATTTTTTGTGCCGGACAAAATAAGAAATAATAAATAATAATAATAAGCAATATAAAATAAGGGGCTAAAATAAAATTATAAAAGACCCCTGTTTCGGATTTCAAAGTAGGCAGGCAAGGTCGAGATTTGCTATAAGACGACAGTATTTTCGTGGGGGGGGGGGAATAATTTTTTATTGTCGTTTTGCACAAATATTACACTTTGAATAGTATCTTACATAATCAGTTATCGAGTATAGCATGATTTGCTCTAATAAAAATATCTCCATAAAAGATATTAAGTGCATCATTATCCAAGTTAGCAATTTGTGTGGTTCTCAAACGTAAAAAATAGTTTTAATTCTCTGTCGTTATCATTAACGATAATTAACCAGTGACATACAATATATATCCTATTCAATGCCATAGAACAATGAAACATAAAATGTCACCAACTGACGAATGACTTAACGAACACCAATTTTACCCCTCATTTTTTCCTCTGCTTTAAAAATCAAGTTTTTTTTTCGCAATTATTAGCCCCATTAAAATTAATGAGAAGCTCAGACTTTTTTTTGACACGAATTAAAAAAATGTGCAGCGGAAACATGGCACCTAATGTGAAGAGTAATTACTATTGAAAAGCGTAATGGGTAATTGCTATTCAAATTCTGTGGCCATTGCATTTCGCAATGCATAATCTCGGAGGAGATGGCGAGCGCCACAGCGTCATTAGAGTGATGCTTTAACTTCTTTTTCTCCTTCTGTCCATGAAGCGAATGTTTCAAGAATTGGATAAAGCCATGCTAGAGGTATTCTAGTACAGCAGGCACAGAACTCAGTTACTGTTACAAAGGACGTGCCCTTGTGAATTGCGTGTGGCTGAAGCTAATGAAGTGGCAGAGAATTTCACTGATGTCTAATTCACTATGCCCTTATGTGAGAAAGTCTCTGCAAGTTTGAGTAGCTTTTGGATTTCTTCGTCATATCTACAAATACCAAAAATAACAGTCAAACATTCGCTAATGACGCAAAGTGAAAATCACAACCAAGCAATAATATCAGATCCTAACATACCATAAATAAAATATCCATCTGTCTCCTAACAGTTGTTCCGTGGATCCCCTTTCCAAACCTTCACTAAGAAAATTCGGGTCTTTGTGACCTAGTCATTTAGACCATTGTATGCACAAAAGCACCGTTTAGAGGTGAAGTAACCCGCACTTCCAAGAGTAGGTACGATAAAAATAAATACCAAGGTAAACCCGTTCGCTTCTGAAAAATTACACAAATTCCATAAACATAAGTTGCATATTTCTAGATACTAACTATCAGGGACTAAATAAATATGCAAAAGACATAGAGTGTAGACGAAAACGTGGAAATTGTGTCAGATCCTACACCTAAAATAGAAGTGAAACATTAGCCAATGAAACATAAACCAGGTAATTTAGTGAGGTCCTAACATAAATAAAAAATAATAAATACCCCCTCAAGCAGCTGCTTGCCACAGAGGTCTGACAGGAGCCTGTCAGTTTATATGCCACAGTAGTAGATCTGAGAGGATGGCAGGACCTCAGCAGAAAAACGACACAAACAGCCATGCCTTTCCCGGGACTCGAACCCAGGTCCCGTAGATCAGTAGCCAAGCGCGCTAACCACTCGGCCACGGGACGGCGGTCCTAACATACCAAAAATAAAAGTAAAAATTTCGTCAATGGTATAGTGCAAACGAAAACGAGGTAATTACATATGTCAGATCCTAACACAGCAAAAATAAAAGCAGATATTCATCAGTGATATAAAGTTAAAAGAAATTTGAAACTAGGCAATTATGTCAGATCTTAACATACCAAAAATAAAATTTAAATATTTTCTAATGTAATGTATAAAGTAAAACATTAAAACCAAGCAATTTTTTCAGATCTTAATAACTAAAAATAAAAGTTAAACATTCACCACGTGATATAAGTACAAAAGAAAGCCAGCCAATGATGTCAGATCGTATCGAATATCTGGTAATGCAAAATCTGTCTTTTATGAATCACCAGTTATAATCATCAGTTATAGTGTCACATGATTCCATCAGTTTTAAATCTCTTTAGAGATTCTGGGGATACTAAGAAGTAAAAGATTATACAAAAACAGTTACTCCATACTCAAGATTCCAATCAAGGTTATTTTCTTAGGAACCCAAACATAATAAATGTTTGATCACTAGGATGAAATTAATTCTCAAAAAATCGAAAAATGCCGACTTCTTCAGTAAGAAGGAAAGCGTGACTTTAAACGCTATACCTGACTATCAAGGCAATTGCTAGGGATTGTTTTTAAAAACAGATACAAGAGGTATATGCTCATAAATAATCCTCAGAAACTGATATCATGATGGTTCAAATTTTAATCCCTTCCTACATTAAATACATTACAACGTATTTATATTACATTTTAGATTTTTTTTCTTAAATCACAGGAAGAAGCGCCAATGGTCTTGCGATATATGCGAAGTGCAGGCCAGTCTTTTGTATAAGGAATGGACTGATATTTAGTGCCATCAGTTGATATCCACATGTAAAAACATTAAAGATCCATATATAATATCGTTAAAGCTAACTGTTTCTGTGTTGGGTTGGGTAGTTTTACCTCTGAGCGGCACTTTTTTGCACACCATGGGCTAAATGACCAGATCACATGGACCCCGAAGGCTCAGAGAAGGTTGGGGGAGGGGACCCACTGGAACAGCTGTTGGGAGACAGATGGTAGCCTCCCGTCAAGGCCATCCAACGTGTTCTTTAACGTGCACAGGGTATGTCTCTCCCGCACACGGGGCCACGGCTTAACGTCCCATCCGACGGACGGTGGTCTTTCCAAGCCCATCGGTGTCCCCCTACTGACCGTGGGCAGGGCGGGGAATTTTGCGGAGATAAATCTCAACGCTGACCCATCTGGGACTCGAACCTGGGAACTACAGATTACGAGCCTGGCGCACTACCGACTGAGCCACCCCTGCCCCAACTGTTTCTGAGTTATACTCTGACACAGTACTGACATACCTAACTATGTCTGTTAATATAATAACTCTAAATATATGTGTCATATAACAGATTAAGGATGCATACATAATAACATTAAAGATAACTGTTTCTGACACCCAGAAAGAACTATTTTTGTAACATTTCCCAGGTATCACTCATTTGATGGGTTTATCATGAAAAAGTATATATAGAGTAAATTACCAGTAAGCAATCGTTGCCTTCGTCACCTCTTCATTTCTAGCCTGTCATTCTGAACCGAACCGGATCTCAATATTCCTCTTATTTTTGATTTCTAGTGCCTGCCAATTTTTAGCTCTGCAGCACTGATATTCGAAATTTGATCTTTGACCAGGAAGGAGTCATCTAATCAGAAATTTGACATAATTTCTGATATTTACCATTCAAAATACCCCTAGACACGAAATTTTTAGCCTTCTAACACCAGTAGATCTGTACCGTGAAAGACCCATCAGATCCAAAATTTCACACATTTCTGATATCTACGATTCAAAATACCCATAGGAACTAATTTTTAGCCCTCTAACACCATTAGATCTGTATTTGACTTTTAGCCTTGAACGACCCATTGGATCCAAAATTTCATACATTTGTTTTATCTACGATTCAAAATACCTCCAGGAACCATTTTTTAGCTCTCTAGCACTGATAGATCTAAATTTGACCTCCGGATCCGAAATTTCGCAACGTTTCCGCCATCTAAAGCTGGAAACACCCCACACCCCGATTTTCACGTTTCTATCCCTCGTAGATGATGGTTCGATCTCTATTTGACCTTCAAGGAGACGTCGGAGGTCAGATTTCGAATTTTCCCGAGATTTCCGCTCCGAATTACCCTCAGGTGCAAATGTTCAGAGCTCTGTCATTTCTGCCTCATAATTAGAATTAGCATTATAACTTGTCAGTTACAATCGTCTACATGTGTCAGATAATTCATTTATTTTCATCGTTGCTATCTAAGGTTTCAGAATTTTTAAACTTTTAAAGGTTTCTGCATTATAATATACATCCTGAATTTCAGTGAAATGATATCAAAAACGTAAGTTTTGCATATTCTTATACCTTTAGTCATAAATAAAGCACATTTAAGTGAAAATATTTTTTCTTTTATAAACCAAAAGTAGGGTCTCCGGACCCTACTTTTGATGGAAGTGTTCCATCTTTAAAGCGGGGGATACCATTTCTTAAACAAATGATAATGAGACGTGAAAATGAGCACCGGAAGCATGGCGCCTAAAGTGCAGAGTAATTACTATTCAAAAGCGTAATGGATAATTGCTATTCAAATTCTGTGGTCATTTCACTTCGCAATTCTCTGAAGAGATGACGAGAGCCATGGCATCGTTAGAGAAATGCTTTAACTTCTATTTTCTTCTGACCACGAAGCAAATGTTTCGAAAATTGGATCAAGACATTCTGAAACAAATTTGAAGACAATTAGATGCAACTAATTTATCACTGGGAGAACATTGAGTAAATTCAGAATAATTTAGATAAATCCATGTATACGTCGACATCGTAAACATAGCGAATATTCTGTGCAAATGATACAGTAGAGTATGTTTTCCTGCCGATCCCATTGTAGAAATGTGGACACATTCTGTGGCCTCTAATCTATGAACACGAATTCTGCGGAGAAGAAATCTTTTTTCCATGTTAGGATTAATTGAAATGACACCAAGAAGACTTAAAAATAATAAATCAAATTCTGATGAACAATATCGCACATAATTTCAAATATCTTCCAAGTGTTGGACGGGGGTTGGCTCAGTTGGTAGCGAACTAGACGTAGAAGTTTCCAGGTTCGGATCCCGACCGTGCCTTCATTGATATTTATCTCCTCTAAATCCCTACCGTTTCCTCGGTCAGAAATGGACACCGATATCTTGGAAATGCCGCTGTCCAATGGATGGGATGCAAAGCCGTGATTCCGTGTCCAGAAGAGCAATATCCTGTGAACATTAAAGAACACACGGGATCTCCTTGATGAGAGGCTACCATTTGTCTACCAGCAGATATCCAGCGGGTCCCCTTTCCCAAACCTTCTCTGATCCCTTGGCGCCCTTGTGAATTGGTCATTTAGTCCATTATGTGCAAAACGCGCTGTCCGAAGTAAGACAACCCGACCCTCTTTAAAAACAAAGCAACAAAAGGCGTATATATATAAAAAAACCTGAAGTAGCTGCTTGCCACAGAGGTTTGACAGGATACTTTAAGTTTATATGCCACAGAGAGGAGCTATGAGAAAGGCAAGACCTCAGCAGTGAGACTACACGAACAATGATGCCTTACCTGGGCTAGAACCCAAGTAGCCTTTGATCAGTAGCTAAGCATGCTAACAACTCGGCCACGGGACGGCTGTAGATGCCGTTGCAAAAAGGGCGATTTCTCGCTAAATGGTAACCCATCCTTCTCGCAATCAACTGAAGAAGATCAGTTGAAGAAGAAATAAAAATGTGTATCAAAAATCAAACCCCATATAAAAGAAATATGTTACCGTAATCAAACCCCATATAAAAGAAATATGTTACCGTAATCAAACACAAGTTTCACATTAAACTTTTTACCTTATTTATTTTTGTAAAATTGTATGAAATAAAGTATTTTCTTTCTAGTTAAATCTATTTTCTGTATAAAATTTATTTTATTTAAAAAGAAACTAAAATGTTATATTTTGGGTTGTTTAAATTAAAATTGTTATGCATGATTTGGAAATATTAATTTCTAATTTTGCCATTTCAATACCTGGATGATTATATTATTATTCAGTTCTTCAACATGGTATACCATGTTAGTTGAGCCATTGTAAATTTTTTGTTTTATTTGATTTGCGACATATAGGACAGAGAAGAATCCTAGAAGCTACTCCTAGCTTAATACAGGCCTTCTCATACAAGGACATGCCCTACTAAGACCGAAGTCACTGCTGACCACTGCCTTAGTTAGAGCTAACACAACACACAAAGTTTGCCTTGCTGGAACAGTCGCTAGCTGCCTAACCACTATGCCAGTTAAGTCATAGTAGTTAGGTATAGTTTAATATGACTATATCAAAGTTTATAGTATGTTGATAACATAATACCTTATATATAATATGCAAATATATATTAAAATATTTTCATATATCATTGGCAACACTCACTCACAAATAAATTTCCATGGCTCTTTCAGAATCAAATGCTGGTCAGGCTATGCATACAGTCTTTTTTTTGACATTTTCAAATGTAGGAATTCTTTTAAACATTTGCATTTTATATAAAATCTTAGCATTTTAAATATGAGTATTTATATACCAAATGTTATACATTGCAAAAAATGTAATGTCTTTGAAAAATGTTTTATTTCACTCTTTTGTTTTATAAGTGTATTTTGTGGCAGTTTGTAATGACATTTGAACGAATAAATTATTTTTATTAATTGTACTTTTGTTTCTGTTGAATACAGAGAATTAAATTTATATATAAAAATGTATGCATTTCAGCGTTAAAGGTATCGCAGGAGATGTTCTGCAGTTATGGGACTCCTGAAATAGATGGGGCGGGGGTGGCTTGGTCGGTAGAGCGCCAGGCTTGTAATCTGTAGTTCCCAGGTTCGAGTCCCAGCTGGGTCAGCGTTGATATTTATCTCTGCAAAATTCCCCGCCCTGCCCACGGTCAGTAGGGGACACCGATGGGCTTGGAAAGGACGCCGTCCGTCGGATGGGACGTTAAGCCGTGGCCCCGTGTGCGGGAGAGCCATACCCTGTGCACGTTAAAGAACACGCTCAATGGCCTTGACGGGAGGCTACCATCTGTCTCCCAACAGCTGTTCCAGTGGGTCCCCTCCCCCAACCTTCTCTGAGCCTTCGGGGTCCGTATGACCTGGCCATTTAGCCCATGGTGTGCAAAAAAGTGCCGCTCAGAGGTAAAACAGCCCAACCCAACCCTGAAATAGTTAATTGTGGAAAAATTTACTTCGAAGTCCATTGTAAATATCTAATATGACTATATCAAATTGTTTTGTTTTTTCAACTGACTATTTCATACATGAGTTTGTTTATAATTGTTCCGACAAATTTTTATTCCATTACAAAGTGCTCCGCCACCTAAAAAAGTGTGAAAAACATTAATTTAAAAGATTCAATCATTTTGCAATATGACAGAGAAATTTTACTAGTGTGATATATGAACCATTCCAGCCTTAAAATACTGAAAAAAAAAAAAGTGTGCAAATTACTTGCGTATTTACGAGAGCCAATGAATTCAATTTCTAAATCGTTGGTTACGAATATATTTTAGTATTAATAAAATTTAATATCTCAAATATCATACATTATTAATATTTATCAAGAAAACAAAATATTGGCATATAAACGAATTAATACTACTAATCATATACACCGAAGAGCCAAAACCTTATGACCAGCGCGTCTTTATGCAAATCAAAGCAACTGCAGGTAAACGACGGCGCGTCTGAAGGTCGCGAAACGTATAAATGACACCTACTGAGCTCTGTTAATCAGTGTTATTCTTGTTCTTCAGATGTGAAAAGCAGCGGACTTAAGTGAGTTTGACAAAGCCCAAATTGTAATGACAATTGTGTGACGACTGAGTCAGGGCATTTCCAAGACGGCAAGACTTGTGGGGTGCTCACGATCAGCCGCGGTTAGTACATTTAAAAAGTGGTCCGAGGGAGGGGGGGGAGAACCACGAACCGCCGACAAGATGCGGACCGACCACGGCTCATCGATGCTAGAGGTGAGCGAAGACTAACCCATATATTATGAGCCAACAGAAGGGATACTGTGGCGCAACTCGCCCATAATTTGAATGCTGGTAACAGTTTGGGTTGGGTTGTTTTACCTCTGAGCGGCACTTTTTTGCACACCATGGGCTAAATGGCCAAGTCACATGGACCCCGAAGGCTCAGAGAAGGTTGGGGGAGGGGACCCACTGGAACAGCTGTTGGGAGACAGATGGTAGCCTCCCGTCAAGGCCATCCAGCGTGTTCTTTAACGTGCACAGGGTATGGCTCTCCCGCACACGGGACCACGGCTTAACGTCCCATCCGACGGATGGGACGTTAAGCCGTGGTCTTTCCAAGCCCATCGGTGTCCCCTACTGACCGTGGGCAGGGCAGGGAATTTTGCGGAGATAAATCTCAACGCTGACCCTGCTGGGACTTGAACCTGGGAACTGCAGATTACGAGCCTGGCGCGCTACCGATTGAGCCAATCCCACCCCGCTGGTAACGGGAATAATGTGTTACAACACACAGTACATCGAACCCTGCTGAAAATGGGGCCGCAGGCCGCTCCGAGTGCCCATGCTAACCTCAGTTCACCGTCGAAAGCGCCTACAATGGGCACGCGAGCATCAAAACTGGACCTTGAATGATTGGTCATCTGGTCCGATTAATCTCATTTCCTGTGGCATCATGTCGACGGTTGGGTACATGTGCGTCGTTTACCTGGGGAAGTGTTAGCACAGGAATTTTTATATATATATTTTTTTACGGCCGTGGGACGAAAACAAGACAGTGGAGGAAGTGTAATGCTTTGACCAATGTTCTGCTGGGAAACCCTGGGTCCAGTCATTCATGTGCAGAAAACTATGACGTCTACTATCATTGCAGACCAGGTACATCCTTTCATGGTAAAGGTATATCCCTCTAGTAGTGCTTTCTTTCAGCAGGATGATGCACCATGCCACACTGCCTGGTTTGTTCGAGAATGATTCGCGGAACATGAGGAAGACTTCCAGGTATTGCCCTGGCCTCCAAACTCCCCAGACATCAATCCAATCGAGCACCTGTGGTTTGTATTGGAACAACATATCCGATCTGCGGCGTCTTAATCACGTGACTTTACAAGAGTTAAAAGATCTGCTGGTAACGTGTTGGTATCAGATGTCACAAATCACCTTTATAAATCTTGCAGCGTCCATGCCTCTCCGGGTAACAGCTGTTTTGGTTGGGTTGTTTTACCTCTGACTTACAGCACTTTTTTGCACACCATGGGCTAAATGGCCAGGTCACATGGACCCCGAAGGCTCAGAGAAGTTTGGGGGAGGGGACCCACTGGAACAGCTGTTGGGAGACAGATGGTAGCCTCCCGTCAAGGCCATCCAGCGTGTTCTTTAACGTGCACAGGGTATGGCTCTCTCCTGCACACGGGCCACGGCTTAACGTCCCATCCGACGGACGGCGACCATTCCAAGACCATCGGTGTCCCCCTACTGACCGTGGGTAGGGCGGGGAATTTTGCGGAGATAAATCTCAACGCTGACCCAGCTGGGACTCGAACCTGGGAACTACAGATTACGAGCCTGGCGCGCTACCGACTGAGCCACCCCCGCCGCTGTTTTGGTGGCACGTGGAGGACCAACATCATATTAGGCAGGTGGTCATAATGTTTTGGCTCTTCGGTGTATATATATTATAACTAAAGGGTTTTAATAACTTCGAGTGATTCAATCAAGAAAAAATTCCTTTTTTGTAGCATATTCTGCTACACTTCCAGCTCCGCCATTCACTAACAACCTTACATAAAATATTTTAATGTAATGTTTGAAAAAAAGACATCTCCAGTGATTTTTAGCTCGTTTTCGGAAAAAATGAACTATGGTTGCGCGTTGCCGTCTGTCTGTCCATCTGTACAGTCGCTCAAAAAAGTATCCGAACACTACGGTTGATTACAGAATTCTGAAAAAATATCTGGCAACGATATTTTTAGAAATTAGTGATCTGGCAACCTTCGTGTCACGTGATTACAGAATTCAGGAAAAATATCTGGAGTGTGTACAGCAACTGTACACGCTCCAGTTACCGTTCACAGCAAACTGGAGCGTATGCAGTTACTGCACACGCTCCAGTTTGCTGTGAACGGTAACTGCACACGCTCAATATTTCCGTGAGTGAGCCCACACGATCTAGTATCAAAATAATATGGCCACCTACAGTCGCTCAAAAAAGTATCCGAACACTACGGTTGATTACAGAATTCAGAAAAACCATCTGGCAACGATATTTTTAAATCGTTGCCAGATACTTTTTCTGAATTCTGCAATCAACCATAGTGTTCGGATTTTTTTAATATATATAATGCGTATGAATATATAATGCAATGAATATGGAGCGTGTGCCGTTACCGTTCACAGCAAACTGGAGCGGTTGCGGTTAATGTTCACAGCACATTGGATCGTGTGAGCTCACAAAGACCTGGATCGTGTGAGCTCACTCACGGAAATATTGAGCGTGTACAGTTACTGTTCACAGCAAACTGGAGCGTGTGCAGTTACTGCACACGCTCCAGTTTGCTGTGAACGGTAACTGGAGCGTGTACAGTTGCTGTACACGCTCCAGATATTTTTCCTGAATTCTGTAATCACGTGACACGAAGGTTGCCAGATCAGTAATTTCTAAAAAAAATCGTTGCCAGATATTTTTTCTGAATTCTGTAATCAACGGATATTTTTTTGAGCGATTGTACCTCCCTCATACTAATAAAATATCGCTACTTGCATTTCTGCAATCATTCCTCACTTAAAATTTCCACTGTTACATGGTGTTAAAGGGGGAAAATAAGAAAATTTTCTCTGAAAACGAGTGTCTCCAGTTCGCCAGAGGCGAAGCTTCTTATTCTTTGAATTTTGTATATATTCCATCTGGAGCAGTAACCCCGCAAAGAGCTGATTGAAATTTTCGTTACGCCCTCGCTGTCGACTAATGTGTTTATGTTGCTGATGAAGTCGAAACACTTTCTCTAGAAATACGTCAATGCGAAAAGAACTTTTTCTAATCCTCCGAGTTTCCTTCAGTCTTGAGCAGCAGAGGAAACTGTCACTGCCCCAGAGGAAAGAAATTTGTGCGCCATGAGTTGTATGTCTGCGCTGTAAATTAATCCGAGATTAATCCGCGATCAATAACAGTACTGCTGAAGCTGAGGAGGAAGAAAGAAAATTTGTTTTTTTTTATCTTTGTGAAAAAAATAAAATCAGGGATTTTAAACAGCATGATAAGCTTTTACAACTGCAACGAACTTGTTGATATTTTTTTTTTTAGTATTTTTCTTTATTCATCATTACAGATAAATTTTAAAATAGAGGATGCGCCAATAAGTTCCTCTAGTCTGCTAACACAAAAACATGCAACGCACATGACTATATATGAGGAACAGAGATGTTTTGCTTTGCACATGTAAGTCAAAACACGACTTCATTATTCCTGATGATGTTTGCTTTATATAAACGAAAGCGTTCCATACTTCTAATAAATGCACTTCGCAATTGTTTTTGCAAGTTGTAATAACATCAGGAAAGGGTGTTTCATTTGTTTTATAATTATTTCAGTTGCACTGTAATAATTGAAAAATTTTCGATATCTTAGAAACAAGGACAATTTTTTTTAAATGCGGCATTTGAAACGTTTCTTAGACATTGACTTTCTGGCAGTTGGTTTAATTATAGCTTATTTTTTAGAAACACATTTAAACCACTTTTACTTGTAACTAAATAATAAAACTTAACTTCCATTTGATTTAAAAGCGAAATTATTTCATTTACTTTAAAAAACAACAGAAAACTCTAATTGTTTGCTCTTACGGGTTGCATTGTTTTACCTCAGAGCGGCACTTTTTTTGCACAATATCGGCTAAATAGCCAGGTCATAAAGACCCCTAGGTTCAGATAAGGAGACCCACTGGACAGATGGTAGCCTCTTGTCAAGGCTAACCAGCGTGTTCTTTAATGTGCTCAGGGTATGTCTCTCTCACGCACCCGGAACCATGGCTTTACGTCCTATACGACGGACGGTCACCTTTCAAAATCCAGCGGTGTCCTCTACTTACCGAGGGAAAGATGTTTCGCGGAGATAAATCTCAGCACTGGTTCAGCTGAGACTCGAACCTGGAAACTGCAGTTTAAGAGCCTGGCACACTACCGATTGAGTCATCCACATCCCGAAACGGAGGATGGGCTGACTGCATTAGAAGTTGAAATCTAAACCCATTATCATAATGAAAATTGATATCAAATGGGAGTGCTTTGTACACTGATGTTCAAAAGTTATTGCACAATCCTATGTCTTGTTCCTAAATTCACAGTTCAGTAACCTCTTAATTAAGATTTTTTTACTAAAAAAACATTCACTGGAATTGAATAAAATTTTATTCAAATTGTATTCAAATCGTGATTTTTCGACAACATACGTACAGAATATAAGAATAATGAAGTTAAAATATTTAATAGTAGAAATATCAGTTCTAAAAAAATTAAATATATTGATGAATAGTGAAATAATCATTTAATATGCTGTTATTTCATTAAATAGTTTGAAGTAATGTATAAATTTTGAAGTTCTAATTATTTTCTCAAATAAATTCCTAAGACTGGCACTGCTGTTTTTAAATATTAAAGTTTCTGTAACTCATTTTAACACTGACCGAACATTTTTGTACATAGAAATATAGTTATGTGTTTTCATAAATATAACGAGATCTTCAGATTTAACTCTTCCCACTGACATGACATGAGATCATACTTTAACATGTGTACAATGTATTAGATAAATCCGACATACATAAACAAAGCAATATTTCAGTTTTGATCTGGGGCGGGGGTGGCTCAGTCGGTAGCCCGCCAGGCTCGTAATCCATAGTTCCCAGGTTCAAGTCCCAGCTGGCTCCGCGTTGAGATTTATCTCCGCAAAATTCCCCGCCCTGCCCACGGTCAGAAGGGGACACCGATGGGCTTGGAAAGGCCACCGTCCGTCGGATGGGACGTTAAGCCGTGGCCCCGTGTGCGGGAGAGCCATACCCTGTGCACGTTAAAGAACACGCTGGATGGCCTTGACGGGAGGCTACCATCTGTCTCCCAACAGCTGTTCCAGTGGGTCCCCTCCCCCAACCTTCTCTGAGCCTTCGGGGTCCATGTGACCTGGCCATTTAGCCCATGGTGTGCAAAAAAAGTGCCGCTCAGAGGTAAAACAACCTAACCCGTTTTGATCTTACCTTCCGCATCCAGATAATCTTAACAAGGATTATACATAACAGAGTTTTCTCATTAATTTGAGGGAAAATAAAAATTATTTTTCATTGGAGATCTGCTATTTACTTTAAATGAGCGCACTGGACTTACAATTCTAATTTTTTACAATTCTGGGGGGAGGTGCGAGTAGGGTGTTAAGCTCTGAAAAACACCTACTGACTTTAGTGAATATTTATCAGGAGTGGGCTCGTCTATTAAGGCCACCTGAGACACTGCCTCACGAAAAATAATAACAAAAAATAATAAACGTTTTTAAAACTTAGTATTCAGAATTTGATAAATCAACATAATATCATTTTTATATTCGTTTTGTAATGGTTATTTCCCATGTTACGTAGACAATCAAAGCTTTTAGTTTGGAAATCAGGGCTATATCTGGGGCGGGGGTGGCTCAGTCGGTAGCGTGCCAGACTCGTAATCTGTAGTTCCCAGGTTCGAGTACAAGCTGGGTCAGCGTTGAGATTTATCTCCGCAAAATTCCCCGCCCTGCCCACTGTCAGTAGGGGACACCGATGGGCTTGGAAAGGCCGCCGCCCGTCGGATGGGACGTTAAGCCGTGGTCCCGTGTGCGGGAGAGACATACCCTGTGCACGTTAAAGAACACGCTGGATGGCCTTGACGGGAGGCTACCATCTGTCTCCCAACAGCTGTTCCAGTGGGTCCCCTTCCCCAACCTTCTCTGAGCCTTCGAGGTTCATGTGACCTGGCCATTTAGCCCATAGTGTGCAAAAAAGTGCCGCTCAGAGGTAAAACAACCCAACCCAGGGCTATATCTGCTGCTTTCATATTGCCAATGGGAATTTTAACATTATGGCTACCGTCCGGAATCTTAGCTTTATCTTTTATAGCGATGACACAAATGCGCATGAATCGGAATACAATAGCGCTGAACTACAGGAGTCGGGTCACCATTTTATACTGGCCTGAGAAACTTGATTGACTGATTCTACCAGCGTAACCAATAGTCGAAGATCTTGTTATTTTAGCATTTAACCATGGCAGACTCAACAAGTCTAAACTTTCCTGATAAGAAGTGTTTGAACTTATGTATGAAGAATGTAAGAACAACATTAGATATGAAAATATTAAATGTGTTGAACATATGGTCTACAAGAGCTAAATTATATTTTAACATAATTTCTTATCAGCAATGCGTAGTCGAGTTGATTAAAAAAAAGATTTATTCGTAACTTGAAGTCTCCTGTTCAGCCTCTGTCATTAGAGTCTTTTTTGCAATTCATTTATCACCATATCATTTTTCTTACAATTCGTCGAAAAATATATTAATATATGTCATAATATATATAATAAATTAATATTGTACAATGAAATATAACCAAAATAGACAACTTTTCAAGATAATTTACGACGAGTAATTCAGTTTAAAATATATATGTAAATTTATAATCGGAACTGAGTCAAAAATATAGTAAACCTATATATTAGATATAATTTTCACCAATAGTTTTTTAAAATGGCACCAGAACGGAAAGAAAAACGCATATATATATATATAAAAAAAAAAAATAATAAATAGCCCCTCAAGCAGCTGCTTGCCACAGAGGTCTGACAGGAGCCTGTCAGTTTATATGCCATAGTAGAAGGTCTGAGAGGATGGCAGGCCCTCAGCAGAAAAACGACACAAACAGCCATGCCTTACCCGGGGCTCGAACCCAGGTCCCTTAGATCAGTAGCCAAGCGCGCTAACCACTGGGCCAATAATTATTATAATGGGGGGCGATATTGTTTTTTTTTTAAAAAGGACAAAAACAGCTTTTCGTGTTTCGTTTTTAATTATTTTTAAACAATACGTTATTAGAATAGCTGAAAAAATATATATGCATTACGAAATGTCTTTTCGGTTCATTTCAATATGAGGCGTCTCCCTAATTTTTTCCCTATATTAAGGCTCTGCCTCTCATTAGAAATTTATCTTCAGACATTCATAATTAATTACGAATTAAATTTAAATCAATATTCGATAAATGGAACAGGAAGGTCGGAGTTAATCCATCAACAGTAAAAACACAGGCTACTTATTAACCTAAATTCAAGAAATAATTTAGATGGTATTCAATTCCATATCTTCCAGTTACGTGACCAGAATACCCGGCAGGTACAGTCGCTCAAAAAAGTATCCGAACACTACGGTTGATTACAAAATTCAGAAAAAATATCTGACAACGGTTTTTTCAGAAATTAGTGATCTGGCAACCTTTGTGTCACGTGACACGAAGGTTGCCAGATCACTAATTTCTGAAAAAATCGTTGCCAGATATTTTTTCTTAATTCTGTAATCAACCATAGCGTTCGGATACTTTTTTGAGCGACTGTACCTGGGACACGTGGGTTGAGTCCCAGTCGTGGCGAAATTAATATTTACAGCAAAATTATTTCTTTTTTAATCCTTCATAATAAAATCCCTTCGCCTGTATGCGCCACTTACCTGTGAAACATCCCTTAAGACTTCTGGCTTTAGTGTTGAGGACTGCATTGATGCTTCGGAGGCTGCAAGGAGAAAATTTGTTGTTGTTTCTTTTGTCTCCAGAAGTTGCTCTTGCAAACATGATGTAATTGCCGTTGTCTCCTCCCGGCGTACAAACCATGTCCTCTTCAGGGTCATGCTGCAAATTATGAAAAGGATTTGTAACGAAACAGTTCGCTAATATATGCATTATATGATGTAGCCAGGGGAAAATGAATACCTGTGTTCTAAATTAGAAAGTGGGCTACCTAACTGCGTAAGGGATGCTGTGAATAACTTGGCATTTTAATCTTCTAAGGTATGTGGATTTTACCGTAAATTATGAGGTAAATAAGATATCATTGTTAATGAAACCTGTCCAATGTTGAAATATCTCGCCTTAAGTGCTGTATATCAAAGAAAGTGACTTGTTTCAAATTCGAAGTAACACTAGGAAACTTGTATTTCAAGTTTAGAAGATGTTAAAACTTGTTACTAAGAACTGCGTAAATTTGGGTAGAGCTCTTACTATAAACTGCTTCCTCTAATTCGTAGTGTCTACACGAAAAGGTGAAGCAGACATATTATTTAAATGGTAAATGCCCAGTTGGCAACATCAAGATCAAAAGACACGAAGTCTGGTGTATCTGACTGATGTGACATTGGGTTCTTTTACCTCTGAGAGGCACGTTTTGCGCACGCAATGGGCTAAATGACCAGGTTACAAGGACCCCCGAGGGCTCAGAATACGTTGGGGGGTGGGGACCCACTGGACAGCTGTTAGGATATGATGGTAGCCTCCCGTCAAGGCCGTTCAGTATATTCTTTAAAGCGAAGAGGGTATGGCTCTCCCGCACACGGAGCCACGGCTTAAGTCCCATCAAACGGACGGCGGCCTTTCCAAGCTCCATCGTTGTCCCCTACTGGCCGAGGGCAGGGCAAAGAGTTTTGCGGAGATAAATCTCAACGCTGACCCATGTGGGACTCGAATCTCGGAACTGCAGATTACGATCCTGGCGCTCTACCGACTGAGCCATCACCACCCGTAAAAATGAGATTATTTATCTCTCTATCTAAGATAATTCAAAGTTACTACTAAGAAAGACATAATTAATAACATGCAAGATATTACCTGTGTGTCAAAGGGAAATATTATTTTAAATATTTAAGCGAACAACTGATTTAGCCAAAGTTTATTTGACCCACAATACTTTGATAACATCTTAGGTACTGTAGTCCCTGAGCAACAATGTTAGAATCGGAAGATAAATATCAGAAACAAAAAAACCTATGATAAAAATTATTCATGGTAAAAATTTTTAATTCAGGAAAAAAAGTTTGTGTCAATAGTATGTAGGATGGGAGACCAACTTTGCACATTTACCTTGGGATTATAAAACATATTTAGCATGAAAGAATCTATTAGAAATTAAATTTTGTATATCTTTGCCAGTCCTAAACACTAAGTTCCATTTAACCGAAAAAAATTCATTCACGTATAATTTTTATAGGTACCCTCTTTTGTCTTTTATTGCCGTGACCAAGAAGTTAGAATTTTCGAAATAGAAATTGATTTTTCCTTTTTTGGCTGTTTGTGTTTTTTTTTTTTCTTTTGAAACATTTCGGCTTCAAAAGAAAATTGAAAAATTGAAAATTGAAAAGAAAATTGGAAATCTGCGTTCAAAGGGAACGCAGATTTCCAATTTTCTCCCATTTTCCAAACAGGCAATTTAACGCTTTAGTTTATTATCAAAGGCTAAGGTCTAATGTTTCCTTGTGGAAATTGCTATTTCACATCTGGTGGGTTATCATGTAAACCTTAACCGCTTCATTCACAACAGATGAAGCGGAGGGGAGGAGGGTTGGTAGCCCGTCAGGCTCGTCATCTGCAGTTCCATGATTCGAATCCCAACTGTGCATACGTTTTCCCCGTTTTGCCCTCGGTCAGAAAGGGGACGCCGATGGCCTTGGAAAGGCCGCAGTCCTTCGGATGAGACTCAAAGCCGTAGCTCCGTGTATGGGAGAGCCATACCCTGTACACATTAAAAAACACGCTGGATGATCTAGCTTCAGAAGCAGATAGGAGCCCCCAGATGGGAGGCTCCTATCTGATTCCTAATTCCAGTGGATCCCCTTCTCTGAGCCCCTGAAGTCATTGTGACCTGACTGTTTAGATCAAGCATGTCAAACTCGTTAACCACCGAGGGCCATATTAAGTATTATATATTAAATCGCGGGCCGCAAAACAAAAAAAAAAACCAGATGAAAATTGTTATTTGCAAATTAGACTAGAACGCAGTATTCGTTCACTGACTGCTAACGAATAGCTTCCGACTCTACTGGCATTTCGTGACTCATTGCCATGAGCAAAGTACGTACATTTGAATGACCTCGAGACATGTGTATACATGTCGGAGCCCGATCGTAGAATTGCTCATATCATGAAATGCCACTATTTCATGAAATGATCGGGCATTTCATGATATCAGCAATTCTACGATCGGGCTCCGACATATACATTTATGCACAATAGTTTCCCTTATATATAAATGGAAATGTTTTCTGAAATACGTTTATTTAATTCATGTACCGTGTACGTACTTATAATTTTAATTAAAGAATCCAGTGTTGTCAAAAGTTAAATAAACGTATTGGTTATCAATCTTGGCAGGCCGCAGAACAGTTCCCGGCGGGCCACGTGTTTGACATGCCTGGTATAGATCATTTTGTACAAAAACAAAGTGCTCTAAGAGGTGAAACCAACCCACAACAGATACCTAAATTTCATTGCATATTTCGAGAGAGAAATGCTATTTTAACACAGCATTCATAAACGATTCATTTTCCGTGATCTGTAAAAAATATTCAGGCTTTTTGTTTCGACACATAGGCGACACAACAAATATACAGACAAATATCTTACATTTCTTACTATGACTGGTACGATAATATCAGCCCTCTGTTCGTTTTTCTCACCTTCATTCGCTTTCATCGTTGCTTTTATGTTTATTACTTACATTCAAAATATAAATGTAACTATCAGAGCATCGGTTTCCGACCGGCGTGTCGCGTCCAAAATCCAGGAGAGTCGCGAAATTTTAGGAAAAACAATAATACAGCATAACAATTTGTACTCTAGTACTCTTTTAAAATTATTTACTATGATTCTATAGTTTTTTTTGCCGAATGTTGAGCTCAATATGCGTTTACGTTTAAATGAATTGAATGTTAAGATACATAATAAAGCAAAAAAAAAATTGACCACAGGTGTGTCGCAGTAAATGGACAATCTCAGAAGGTGTAGCAATAAATGAACAATCTCAGAAGTGTGTCGTGGTGAAGGGAATATTTCAGAAGAGTGTCGTGGAAAATGGACTATCTCAGAAGGTGTCGCAATAAATGAACCATCTCAGAAGTGTGTCGTCGTGAAGGGACTATTTCAGAAGAGAGTCGTGGAAAATGGACTATCTCAGAAGGTGTCACAATAAATGAACCATCTCAGAAGTGTGTCGTGGTGAAGGGACTATTTCAGAAGAGTGTCGCAGTAAATGGACAATCTCAGAAGGTGTCGCAATAAATGAACCATCTCAGAAGTGTGTCGTGGTGAAGGGAATATTTCAGAAGAGTGTCGTGGAAAATGGACTATCTCAGAAGGTGTCGCAATAAATGAACCATCTCAGAAGTGTGTCGTCGTGAAGGGACTATTTCAGAAGAGTGTCGTGGAAAATGGATTATCTCAGAAGGTGTCGCAATAAATGAACCATCTCAGAAGTGTGTCGTGGTGAAGGGACTATTTCAGAAGAGTGTCGCAGTAAATGGACTATCTCAGAAGGTGTCGCAATAAATGAACCATCTCAGAAGTGTGTCGTGGTAAAGGGACTATTTCAGAAGAGTGTCGTGGAAAATGGACTATCTCAGAAGAGTGTCGTGGAAAATGGACTATCTCAGAAGAGTGTCGTGGAAAATGGACTATCTCAGAAGGTGTCGCAATAAATGAACCATCTCAGAAGTGTGTCGTGGTGAAGGGACTATTTCAAAAGAGTGTCGTGGTGAAGGGACTATTTCAGAAGAGTGTCGCAGTAAATGGACAATCTCAGAAGGTGTCGCAATAAATGAACCATCTCAGAAGTGTGTCGTGGTAAAGGGACTATTTCAGAAGAGTGCCGTGGTAAAGGGACTATTTCAGAAGAGTGTCGTGGAAAATGGACTATCTCAGAAGGTGTCGCAATAAATGAACCATCTCAGAAGTGTGTCGTCGTGAAGGGACTATTTCAGAAGAGTGTCGTGGAAAATGGACTATCTCAGAAGGTGTCGCAATAAATGAACCATCTCAGAAGTGTGTCGTCGTGAAGGGACTATTTCAGAAGAGAGTCGTGGAAAATGGACTATCTCAGAAGGTGTCACAATAAATGAACCATCTCAGAAGTGTGTCGTGGTGAAGGAACTATTTCAGAAGAGTGTCGCAGTAAATGGACAATCTCAGAAGGTGTCGCAATAAATGAACCATCTCAGAAGTGTGTCGTGGTGAAGGGAATATTTCAGAAGAGTGTCGTGGAAAATGGACTATCTCAGAAGGTGTCGCAATAAATGAACCATCTCAGAAGTGTGTCGTCGTGAAGGGACTATTTCAGAAGAGTGTCGTGGAAAATGGATTATCTCAGAAGGTGTCGCAATAAATGAACCATCTCAGAAGTGTGTCGTGGTGAAGGGACTATTTCAGAAGAGTGTCGCAGTAAATGGACTATCTCAGAAGGTGTCGCAATAAATGAACCATCTCAGAAGTGTGTCGTGGTAAAGGGACTATTTCAGAAGAGTGTCGTGGAAAATGGACTATCTCAGAAGAGTGTCGTGGAAAATGGACTATCTCAGAAGAGTGTCGTGGAAAATGGACTATCTCAGAAGGTGTCGCAATAAATGAACCATCTCAGAAGTGTGTCGTGGTGAAGGGACTATTTCAAAAGAGTGTCGTGGTGAAGGGACTATTTCAAAAGAGTGTCGTGGTGAAGGGACTATTTCAGAAGAGTGTCGCAGTAAATGGACAATCTCAGAAGGTGTCGCAATAAATGAACCATCTCAGAAGTGTGTCGTGGTAAAGGGACTATTTCAGAAGAGTGCCGTGGTAAAGGGACTATTTCAGAAGAGTGTCGTGGAAAATGGACTATCTCAGAAGGTGTCGCAATAAATGAACCATCTCAGAAGTGTGTCGTCGTGAAGGGACTATTTCAGAAGAGTGTCGTGGAAAATGGACTATCTCAGAAGGTGTCGCAATAAATGAACCATCTCAGAAGTGTGTCGTGGTGAAGGGACTATTTCAGAAGAGTGTCGCAGTAAATGGACAATCTCAGAAGGTGTCGCAATAAATGAACCATCTCAGAAGTGTGTCGTGGTAAAGGGACTATTTCAGAAGAGTGTCGTGGAAAATGGACTATTTCAGAAGAGTGTCGTGGAAAATGGACTATCTCAGAAGGTGTCGCAATAAATGAACCATCTCAGAAGTGTGTCGTGGTGAAGGGACTATTTCAGAAGAGTGTCGTGGAAAATGGACTATCTCAGAAGGTGTCGCAATAATGAACCATCTCAAAAGTGTGTCGTGGTAAAGGGACTATTTCAGAAGAGTGTCGTGAAAAATGGACTATCTCAGAAGGTGTCGCAATAAATGAACCATCTCAGAAGTGTGTCGTGGTGAAGGGACTATTTCAGAAGAGTGTCGCAGTAAATGGACTATCTCAGAAGGTGTCGCAATAAATGAACCATCTCAGAAGTGTGTCGTGGTAAAGGGACTATTTCAGAAGAGTGTCGTGGAAAATGGACTATCTCAGAAGAGTGTCGTGGAAAATGGACTATCTCAGAAGAGTGTCGTGGAAAATGGACTATCTCAGAAGGTGTCGCAATAAATGAACCATCTCAGAAGTGTGTCGTGGTGAAGGGACTATTTCAAAAGAGTGTCGTGGTGAAGGGACTATTTCAAAAGTGTGTCGTGGTGAAGGGACTATTTCAGAAGAGTGTCGCAGTAAATGGACAATCTCAGAAGGTGTCGCAATAAATGAACCATCTCAGAAGTGTGTCGTGGTAAAGGGACTATTTCAGAAGAGTGCCGTGGTAAAGGGACTATTTCAGAAGAGTGTCGTGGAAAATGGACTATCTCAGAAGGTATCGCAATAAATGAACCATCTCAGAAGTGTGTCGTGGTGAAGGGACTATTTCAGAAGAGTGTCGCAGTAAATGGACTATCTCAGAAGGTGTCGCAATAAATGAACCATCTCAGAAGTGTGTCGTGGTGAAGGGACTATTTCAAAAGAGTGTCGTGGTGAAGGGACTATTTCAAAAGTGTGTCGTGGTGAAGGGACTATTTCAGAAGAGTGTCGCAGTAAATGGACAATCTCAGAAGGTGTCGCAATAAATGAACCATCTCAGAAGTGTGTCGTGGTAAAGGGACTATTTCAGAAGAGTGCCGTGGTAAAGGGACTATTTCAGAAGAGTGTCGTGGAAAATGGACTATCTCAGAAGGTGTCGCAATAAATGAACCATCTCAGAAGTGTGTCGTGGTGAAGGGACTATTTCAGAAGAGTGTCGCAGTAAATGGACTATCTCAGAAGGTGTCGCAATAAATGAACCATCTCAGAAGTGTGTCGTGGTGAAGGGACTATTTCAGAAGAGTGTCGCAGTAAATGGACTATCTCAGAAGGTGTCGCAATAAATGAACCATCTCAGAAGTGTGTCGTGGTAAAGGGACTATTTCAGAAGAGTGTCGTGGAAAATGGACTATCTCAGAAGAGTGTCGTGGAAAATGGACTATCTCAGAAGGTGTCGCAATAATGAACCATCTCAAAAGTGTGTCGTGGTAAAGGGACTATTTCAGAAGAGTGTCGTGGAAAATGGACTATCTCAGAAGGTGTCGCAATAAATGAACCATCTCAGAAGTTGTCGTGGTGAAGGGACTATTTCAGAAGAGTGTCGTGGAAAATGGACTATCTCAGAAGAGTGTCGTGGAAAATGGACTATCTCAGAAGAGTGTCGTGGAAAATGGACTATCTCAGAAGGTGTCGCAATAATGAACCATCTCAAAAGTGTGTCGTGGTAAAGGGACTATTTCAGAAGAGTGTCGTGGAAAATGGACTATCTCAGAAGGTGTCGCAATAAATGAACCATCTCAGAAGTTGTCGTGGTGAAGGGACTATTTCAGAAGAGTGTCGTGGAGAATGGACTATCTCAGAAGGTGTCGCAATAAATGAACCATTTCAGAAGTGTGTCGTGGTGAAGGGACTATTTCAGAAGAGTGTCGTGGAGAATGGACTATCTCAGAAGGTGTCGCAATAAATGAACCATTTCAGAAGTGTGTCGTCGTGAAGGGACTATTTCAGAAGAGTGTCGTGGAAAATGGACTATCTCAGAAGGTGTCGCAATAAATGAACCATCTCAGAAGTGTGTCGTGGTGAAGGGACTATTTTAGGAGAGTGTCGTGGAAAATGGACTATCTCAGAAGGTGTCGCAATAAATGAACCATCTCAGAAGTGTGTCGTGGTGAAGGGACTATTTCAGAAGAGTGTCGTGGAAAATGGACTATCTCAGAAGGTGCAATAATGAACCATCTCAAAAGTGTGTCGTGGTAAAGGGACTATTTCAGAAGAGTGTCGTGGAAAATGGACTATCTCAGAAGGTGTCGCAATAAATGAACCATCTCAGAAGTGTGTCGTGGTGAAGGGACTATTTCAGAAGAGTGTCGTGGAGAATGGACTATTTCAGAAGTGTGTTGTCAAGAGTAAAATGTTGAAAAACGCTGCATTAAATATTGTGATATTAATTTTAAAGTCTTGTTAGTGCTTCTCTTTATTTCAAGATGCATTCTATATTCCATTAAACCTTCGTTTGGCGAGTGTACCGGCAAACGTTTTTAAAAGAAAAAAAAATGGAAATATTCCACATGATTATCATTAACCGCAAAGTGTTTACATTATTTCCCTAACTTATCAACAGATGTCGCGAGAGGTTTGGTTCACACGGATTTTTAATTTTATCTGTACTCTGGCAACTCTTAACGATAAGAATAGTAGACATTTTAACAATTTCTTCGGTTTTCCTTTTTTCCGCGAAAAACTTCCCGCTAAACAATAATCAACTGCGTTTTTATTTTTATGATAATCGGTTTACAAAAAAAGAAAACAAAAGATTCTGCCTTTAAATGATATAACTGGTTTTATTCCCAACAAGAAAGAAAAAAAGAAATTACCACAGCAAGCCATGATTATGAAAAGCCTGCTAAAAGCTTTAAAGCACACAATGTCTGCAAATACCCATAAGTTCTTTCTCAGAACTCTTTATAAATCATTACTCATACTGAATGTGATAGCTAACAATAAACTAAAAAAAGTTTAATGGTACTCAGAGCATAATGAAAGATTACGAGATGAATTCATACATTGCTAACACAAATTATATTTAAATCTTTTGCAAATGAATAGAAAGTTCTTTATAATTAGTTGGTCATGATGCTCCTAGTACACTAGCCAAGGACAGAAAAAAAATCATCCTTAATAATTTTATAATTCAAAGCCAAAACGAAGTTTCATGTCATCGATTTTGCATTAACCGCACCTCACATAAAAAAAAGGTGCTAATGATTCATTCCAAAAGACCAAGCGAGCGGTTTTGTTGAAAATTTAATATACAGCTTTTTTTTCCCATAGTTTTTATCTTGTGTAAGTTATCAGTGAGATGCGAATAACGATATACATTAAAAGTAGTTGCTGACAATCCATGAGAATGTTTAAGGGCTCATTTAAATTTTTTTTAATCAATCTCTACTTGGTATGAAAATCCTTCGATCTCAATACTCGTTAATCATTTCGCCATATTCAGACTTTCTTTATTAGAGTGTTATAACTATTGGTATCCAACTTGCAAAGTATAAAAAATATTTTGAATCAGTTATTTGCAGGATTGAAAATAGTTTTTCAGAATTAGGTGGTTTGGGTTGTTTTACCTCTGAGCGACAGTTTTTTGCACACCATGGGCTAAATAGCCAGGTTACAAGGACCCCGAAGGCTCAGCGAAGGTTGGGGAGGAGATCCACTGGAACAGCTGTTGGGAGACAGATGGTAGACTCCGTTAAGGCCATCCAGTGTGTTCTTTAACGTGCACAGGGTATGACTCTCCCGCACACGGGGTCACGGTTTAACGTCTCATCCGACGGACTGAGGCCTTTCCAAGCCCATCGGTGTCCTCTACTGAACGTGGGCAGGGCGGGGAGTTTTGCGGATATAAATCTCAACACTGACCCAGCTGGGACTCGAACCTGAGAACTGCAGATTACGAGCCTGGTACACTACCGACTGAGCCACCCCAGCCCCAGAGAAGGTTAGGAAGAGGGGACCCACTGGGCAGCTGTTAGATGGTAGCCTCCCGTCAAGGACATCCAACGTGTTCTTTAACGTGCACAGGGTATTTTCTCCCGCACACGGGGCCAAGGCTTTCCGTTCCATCCGACGGACGGCGACGTTTCCTAACCCATCGGTGTCTCCTACTGAACTAAGGTCAGGGCAGAGAGTTTTGCGGAGATAAATCTCAACGCTGGCCTAGCTGGGACTCGAAACTGGGGACTGCAGATAACGAATCCCACCCCCACTAGAGAGAAACTTGCTTCGGTAGTTTTATTTATAATGCAGAAGGAGTATGATTAGCTCGATCGAAGTACGTATTACAATAGTATAAACCTAACAGTACGTAATCAACAGAAAATATTCAGAAGGTTCTGTTTTAACAATCATTTCAATTTAAATTGCATATTAATTGCTAAAGGAATCAGTCTTTCCTCATTTTAAGTAAGACTATCGGAACAAAATAAGTCCCGTTTTGGCTATTGAATCGCCTACAAACTGCTATAACTGGAATATCAGTTTTGGATAGCGATTTTTCTTATCGAGTGGCCGTATCGAGCTTTGGATTGGATTGTTTTAACTCTGAGTGGCACTTTTTTGCACACCATGGGCTAAATGGCCAGGTCACAAGGACCCCGAAGGTTCAGAGAAGGTTGGGGGAGGGGACCCACTGCAACAGCTGTTGGGAGACAGATGGTAGCCTCCCGTCAAGGCCATCCAGCGTGTTCTTTAACGTGCACAGGGTATGGCTCTACCGCACACGGGGCCACGGCTTAACGTCCCATCCGACGGACGGCGGCCTTTCCAAGCCCATCGGTGTCCCCTACTGACCGTGGCAGGGCGGGGAAATTTTGCGGAGATAAATCTCAACGCTGACCCAGCTGGAACTCGAACCTGGGAACTACAGATTACGAGCCTGACGCGCTACCGACTGAGCCACCCCCGTATCGAGCTGTACCACGGTTGAGTGCCCTTGAGTTTTTTGTACTTGGCTTTAACCTTTCATCTCCTTCTGTGGTGAAGTCTTTAGAACATTATCTAATAACATGAGATAAAACTAATAAATGTGTACGAAGTCGATAAGTATTTATGTTTTCAGATAGTAATTATGGTAGTTGATTCAATACAAAATCTGTTAGCTCAGCAAAATGTATATTTTATAACTCTTATTATAAATGTGCAATATTTTCCTTCATTTGCATTAAACAAAATTATGTACCTGAGAATAATGATAATAAGCATATAGAAATCGACGAACAATGAAACAATAAAGTGAATGCAATAAAACAAATATACATATGTATAAACTGTTCTTGAATCAAAATATATAAAAACTTTCATCGTATCCAAAACAGAAAACTTATAATCTAAAAAATGACGCATCCTACTCACCGGTGAACCAAAATTGTGTCCAATCTCGTGAGCCAACGTCACATGAGACACAATAGGTGGCACGTACTTGCCGTAATTTAGCAACGTCACAATTCCAGTGTTCAAACTTTTCAGACTGCCCCTGTAATGCTAAGGGGAAAATGGCACATTATGTTATAGATAAACAATAGCTGCGAGGTACATTACAAAAACATTCTCGTAAGCTTACATTGTTATCAAATCAAAAAGGGAATCTCGTAGTTAAAATTTGCACTGTTTCCACCCCGGGGATCTTCAATGGCTGGATCTGCCGTCTCCAAATGCCTGCAAATATCCAGAAATTCAATTTTATTTCGTGGATGCGTAGTTATTTTTTGGAACTTATGGGACTAGATAGTGACGTTTGGGACTGTTCTCCCTGTAAATTGGCTAAAAAAAAAAACTTGATGAAACCTTATAAATGATTCTTGCGAAATTCCTTAAAATGTAAAATTGTTTTATAAAGAATGTACCTTTAGTTATTTTTTGTCTAGAGTAGTTTTTATTTTTCAGAACCACTAGATAAAAGGAAAGTATGACTAAATATAAAATTATAACAAAATACAAACTACTTATATATGTGTGTGTGTGTGCTACGTTCGGTGAATTAAGTATGGTGTGCATTTAAATAAATATGCCGAATAATATCGCCTTAACAAATATGCCTAAATAAAAAAATTAAGAATAATATTAATATAAAATTGATATTTAATTAACCTAAAGGCTTTAATGATATTCCTAAATATTAAAATATCCCAATAATCATCCTATTAACATGACTAAAAGATATCGCCCTAATAAATATGCTTAGATGTTTTATCACAGCAAAATGTAAACATAAAGCTAGATTAGGAGTATGCCTCTTTAGTTTTCACCAAAATATATAAATAATTATGCCGATTCGAGCCCTGGGGCGGGGGTGGCTCAGTTGGTAGCGCGCCAGGCTCGTAATCTGTAGTTCCCAGGTTCGAGTCCCAGCTGGGTCAGCGTTGAGATTTATCTCCGCAAAATTCCCCGCCCTGCCCACGGTCAGTAGGGGACACCGATGGGCTTGGAAAGGCCGCCGTCCATCGGATGGGACGTTAAGCCGTGGCCCCGTGTGCGGGAGAGCCATACCCTGTGCACGTTAAAGAACACGCTGAATGGCCTTTACGGGAGGCTACCATCTGTCTCCCAACAGCTGTTCCAGTGGGTCCCCTCCCCCAACCTTCTCTGAGCCTTAGGGGTCCATGTGACCTGGCCATTTAGCCCATGGTGTGCAAAAAAGTGCCGCTCAGAGGTAAAACAACCCAACCCGATTCGAGCCCCAAACCCAGAAATCGCTCTTCAGAATCGCTGTACTAATAATAATGTCTGATAATGCTCCCTAATAGATACGCTTAACCGAGAGTCCTGACATCGACTGAAAATTTGCTTTGTGAATAAACACTAGGCTGAATTGATGGCAGCTTGAAAAGTTAGTGACACATGAAAAGTTAGTAATGGATATTTCTTTTCCCTATCCCGATAAGATAAAATAAAAAAAAAATTATCAAAATACAGTGTTAAATTCAGGTGATAGGCAGTTTCTTTTCTCCCTTTCGTTTAAATGTGTTAAAGTTAAGAAGAATTACGATAGAAATTTGTGAAATAATATCTTATTTGCGTTCCACGTTCCAAATTAATAGTACTGTATATATGTAAATAGAGCTTCGGTTATTAGGTACGAAATTTCTTTAATAAAAGTACGACTTGCGCACGTAGGAGTGAAGGAATTGAAAATTTTCAAAGAAATGATTTGAGAAATAATCAACATGATTTGTGACGTATTTTGAATGACCAATAAAGACTGAAAGTTGATGCTTTCATAGTTCTCACAGATCTTAGATCAATGACCTATAGATTATGCTGATCATTTGACCCTTTTGGTAAATGATGTTGATGAGGTGAACTCTTTCATTAGAGCTGTTGATGAGACTGGTAGGAGGTTTGGTGATAAACAGAGAGGAAACTAAAATAATAGAAATTGGTCAGGCAGGTCGTGGTTCAGTTAATCTGAATGGTTGTACCCTTGAGCAAGTGTCTAAACTGAGACATGTAACAGATACTGGTGATGTGCAAGTATGAGATAAACAGAAGAATAGGGATTGCTTCTAGGCGTACAATGTCAAACGGAAACCTGGTTAGATTGGCCAACAATGGCCAAATGTAGCAGCTGTAGCTCAGGACAGACGTGTTTCGAGGATTACATTATACAGTCTTGTTGAACTTCCGTAGTCCATGGCTGCTTAAGGAGTTTGTTTGTATATAATCCACCAATGATATGTAAGATCTGTTAAATCTACAACTGTGCAGTCTCAGTCTCCCCAGTTGAATTTAATGCTACTCCATTGGTCGACGTTGTTCAACAAGTTAGTCGTCAACATTGAAAAATGGAACTCACTGGACAGATATTAGGAGACAGATGGTATCCTCCAGTCAAGGCTATCCAGCACGTTCTTTAACGCGCACAGTGTATGGTTCTCCTGCACATAGGGCAACAGCTTAACGTCCTATCCAACGGACGGTGACCTTTTCAAGCTCATAAGTGTCCCTTACTGACTGGGAGCAGGGCGTGCGGAAGTAAATCTCAATGTTGGCCAAGCTAGGATTCAAAGCTGGGAACTGCAGATTACGAGCTTGGCGTACTACCGACTGAGCATCCATGCCCCGTGATCTTAGAAATTTGTGTCACGATTATTTCAGTTCAAGTAAATTTTGAAGTGTTCATGGCTGCAGTTGGGTTGGGATATTTTACTTCTAAGCGACACTTTCTTGAACACACTGGACTAAATGGAAAATGTCACAAGGATCTCAAGAGCTCAGAGAAAACCTTCTCTGAGCTCTTGGGAAATAGGATTTACTGGACAGCTGTTAAGAGACACATGGATGTCTCGAATTAAGCCATTCATCTATAGTTTGCATACACACGGCCATGGCGTCTCATCAGATGGAAGTCGGTCTTTCCAAGGACAACGGTGTCACCTTGCTCACTAAGGAAAGAACGGGGGGTTAGCTGCCAAAACTTGGTCTATGTCTGAACTTGGAGTTGGGGTGGCTCAGTCGGTAGCGCACCAGGCTCTAATCTGTAGTTCCCATGTTCAAGTCTATTTGGGGCAACGTTGAGATTTATCTTCCAAAACGCCCTGCCCTCGGTCAATAGGGGACACCGATGGGCTTGAAAAGGCCTCTGCCCATCGAATCGGATGTTAAGCCGTGTCTCCGTGAGCTGAAGTACCATGCCCTGTGCACATTAAAGAACACACTAGATGGCGTTGATGGAAGGCTACCATCTGTCACTCAACACCTCTCCAATGGGTCCCCGTCTCCAATTTCTCTTAGCTCTCGGGGCCCTTGTGATCTGGCTATTTAGCTCATTGTGTGCAGAAAAAGTGCCGCTCAGAGGTAAAACAACCCAACTGAGGCACAGTTGGGACTCGAACCCAGGAATTGCAGATTACGAGCATGGCGCGCTGCTTATTGAGTCTCTATGGCGACCGTCAGTTAAAGGTGCGTTTGTTATTGAATGTTCCAGCTTCAGAATTTCTTTAAGCATTAAACGAGTATTGTTGAAAACTCAATATTTACCGAGATTTAAATGAGATCTTTATTTCCAGTGATGCTTTTTGATAAAAAGTTTATTTTTAATGCTTGGGAGATTTAAATGGGGCTTTCCATTCACGAAACGTGCAAATGTTCCAAAACGTTATATTGAGGGTAGTGTATATCGTATAAATGTTAAAAAAAACTTCTATAGAAATGATTTCCTTAAAATTATTCTACTTAAATGCAACATTTCTGAAATTGATTTTGCTTACTATAATGATTTTCTGAAAATGATTCCGTGCACTGTAGGACATTATTGAAAACAATTCTGTCTAGCCTTTCGAGGGCATATTAAAAAGTAAATTGCATTCTTGAATATATATAACAAACAACAAAGAATACGAAAGCGGCAAATATATTTGGGTGAAGATACAACCTGAATCTTGTTCGGTGGTGTAAACATATATCCGAACGTGCGATTCATTTGTCCATTCCCTCAGCCTAAAAATCAGCTCCAATGACCACCAATGAGGTCAAAACCGCTTCCATGAAAACCGCACCATTTCCTTAATTTTAATCCGACGTTTATTCCGAATCATCTCATTAATACGTGAAACGTGATTCGGAGTGATGAACGTCGATGGTCTACCTTTTCGATATTCTTCTCTCAAATATATACAGCCATTTTCAAACCTTTGATACTACTTAACGATAGCTGACGATACATCGCATTCTCTCCTTATACAGTGAACATTTAGCAATGGATTTCCGTTCAATTCAAGTGTTCCGCGGACTTCTAATTTGGAGTAACAGTCGAATTGACGGGCCATCATTCACGAACAATAGAAATGTATTATGGATGTTCGCGTGTTCCAGATGCCCTGGTCGGATAGTTGCACTATGTCATACCTCCCTCCCAAGCACAAATATTATTTCCTTACTATGAAGACAGGTGGGGCCGAGTGCAAACTTACTTTTTAATACGGACCATGGCTTAACGTCTCATCAGATGGAAGTCGCAGACTACGATGACTACATATTTACGGTAGGATATTTCTCAAAGATATAAGTGAGCGAAATTAATGGTAATATATCCCCTGAAAATGGTTTTACCTACTACAATACATTTGTGAAAATGATTCTGTCCAGTAAAATAAATTTCTGAGAGAAGAACAAGATTCTATTTTTTACAATAAATTAGCGTAAATGATTTGAAAATGATGTTTCTGAAAATGATTCTATCTAATATAATAAAACTTACACCGTTCTTCTCACAAACTCCTCCAGCGTTTTTCAGGTCCCCCGTCCATGCTAGTCCTAAAGTTCCTCCCTCGAAATCTCTATAGGTAAACATATAGGCAAGGCAAAAAGCATCGTAATCTTCTTCCGAGAACAATTCCAGGAACTTCTCCACTCCGTAGTTGCCAGGAAAACGATATTCAGGATCTTTGAGAGCCTCCTGCGTGTGAACTTTAATCCTTTTGATGAGGAAGGAGACGTTATCGGGACGTCCATCTTGGTCAAAATCTATAGGAGGAAATATTAAGAAATTTATTTTCGTTGCAGGATTCTTCATCATTTGTTAAAACAAAACACAACTTTATCATCAGCAACAGCGACTGCATATCAACATTTTCGGCCGGAAGCTAAAAATAAATTGAGAAAGAACATGTGGTTTGGATTAATTCAAATGAAATTATCATTTCGGTAAATATATGTATTTTTTTTCTTCAGATACAATTTTTTGCTAAATATTCTAATGCATATTTTTTCTCTCTCTGTTTGTTTTTATATTCTTGTAAAATATGTGTAATATATATATGTTTACTATTCCTTTTTTGATTATTAAACACTTGAAATCGCGACAACATTATAGTCTTACCCAAGAGTTGGGAGTAAAAGACACGTTCCTTTCGCCCACACTCTTAGATCAACTCGTGCAACGTTGTAAGCCTGAAATCTTTTCAGCGTTGAGAATAAAAAGTAGAGTAAAAAAAAGATTTTTATCGTCGTTAAGTGGCCAATAGACTGCAATCGCCATTTCAGTTCAATCAATGTGCTTTTATTTCAAATTAAAGCGTAACACTCAAACGAAGAATTTCAAGAACTGAAAATGGTAAAATAGCTTTGCAACTCTCAGAATATATCTGAAGTGACACTTCTAATACCAAAAATAAGTTTGCAAAAATTTAACAGGTACTAGACAGAAAAATGAAAACAATTCCATGTTATTTCAATAGGAAATCACATTCAGAGCTCAATAACATATTCCATATGATTTTTAATGAAAAATATTGATGAAAAACATCACATGAATGCTCGCCTATACTTCTACGTAAGATTTATATAACAAACGAATCCGAACGTAGAACCGATCTGAAAATTAAGAATGATAGAACTGCAATGTTCAAAATGTGTAGATTCCGGAAAGGAGGCATAAAATAGTCAATCAGTGGGTTGGATTGTTTTACCTCTGAGCGGCACTTTTTTGCACACCATGGGCTAAATGGCCAGGTCACATGGACCCCGAAGGCTCAGAGAAGGTTGGGGGAGGGGACCCACTGGAATAGCTGTTGGAGACAGATGGTAGCCTCCCGTCAAGGCCATCCAGCGTGTTCTTTAACGTGCACAGGGTATGGCTCTCCCGCACACGGGGCCACGGCTTAACGTCCCATCCGACGGACGGCGGTCTTTCCATGCCCATCGGTGTCCCCTACTGACCGTGGGCAGGGCGGGGAATTTTGCGGAGATAAATCTCAACGCTGACCCAGCTGGGACTCGAACCTGGGAACTACAGATTACGAGCCTGGCGCGCTACCAACTGAGCCACCCCCGCCCCATAGTCAGTCAGTGCACGATAGTCAAAAAGAAGATATATTTTTGTGTGGTGAGTACGCGAGTGGTTGTTTAGTTTTATTAGTGTTAAATCCAGTGACATAAAAGGATTGTTGGGGCACGCCAGGCTCGTAATCTGTAGTTCCCAGATTCGAGTCCCAGCTGGGTCAGCGTTGAGATTTATCTCCGCAAAACTCTCCGCCTTGCTCACGGTCAGTAGGGGACACCGATGGGCATGGAAAGGCCGCCGTCTGTCGGATGGGACGTTAAGCCGTGTACGGGAGAGCCATATCCTGTGCACGTTAAAGAACACGCTGGATGGCCTTGACGGGAGGCTACCATCTGTCTCCCAACAGCTATTCCAGTGGGTCCCCTCCCCCAACCTTCTCTGAGCCTTCGGGGTCCATGTGACCTGGCCATTTAGCCCATGGTGTGCAAAAAAGTGCCGCTCAGAGGTAAAACAACCCAACAACAACAAAAAAAGGATTATTTACTCCTAAAGTAGAGATATCCAAGAGATATGGCAATCAAAGTGAAGAAGCAATAATTTGGTCGAACAGACAGAGCTGGTCTTAACTGTTCTGTACGAAAAAGTTATTACTTTATGTATGCTAGTGCTTAGTTTATTTATAAGTTATTTCATCCATACTTTTGTAATTATTTACAATGTATTGTAATTTGTTTTGTAAAATATACTTATTTATACTCACGCTCAGTGCTCATCCATTTTAAATTTGCAACAATATGTTTAAAGATAAATTAAAATCTCAATCAAATCAATCTAAATCTCTATTTTTTTTTAATAATATTTGTTCAGTATTCAAAGAGTTATGAACGCTGAAATATTTAACAGGTTTTAACTGGGTAATTTACACTATTATGCTGTATTTATTCCTACGATGAAAAAGGTATAGAACAAAAATTGTTCCTAACTGGATGGGATCCGAACCCACGACCTCCTGATAACATGTCAGGCGCCATAACCGCTGAGCCATTATTAACACGTTATAAAAAATTGACCTCAAAATTTTATTAAAACAGGTGTGTGCTAATTATTCCAGTGCTCTTGGGAGCTATGTAACAGATACTGGTGACATGCGGCATGAGAAAAATAGAAGAATAAGTTTTTGCCGTTGGTGGATTTCCGCTAAAATTTTACTCTTGGATGATTCGAATCCGAACCCGCATCCTCCTGATAATATGTCATATGCTCCTTTGCTACATCCCCGGCCAACCTTTGAGTTCCCAGTGATTATGGACGTTTTTCGAGATCAGAAAGATTACCGTGGTTCCATTCGCAAATCCCGAACGTAATGTAAAACATTCAGTATCCACAGAAAGATATTATTTTTGTGTTCGATTTTTTCAAGCATGCAAATAGAGGACTGTTCAACTAGAGGAATCAATACTTGAATATTCCTTTTAGTTTAGAATAACAGAAAAGTTATCTAGGAAAAAAAAAACGTTTGACGAAAGTGGGATAAGAAGCCATGGGTTCGTTTCTCATTCCCGCCAAAAATGTCATCATGTCCCAAACATTTTGGGCCGAACGCATCATTTTATTTTTCTAAATACTCCCCTTCACGGAAAGTTATGTTAATCTATGAAGCAGTTCATATTCTATTTAGCATTTATCTCCTAAGCTGGACGCAAAACATCTGTTCATTGATCACATTCTCTTTTGAAGCGTATAGCTCCATTCATAACTTTCAATGTAGCCGAGGCGAAGGCAGGGTCCCCAGATATTTCGGAGAGTCACCACGTGACCAATTGCGACCCACTACAGCTAGGAACCCGATCTTTCAACCCAACACGAGACGACACAAGGGAAACCAACATACCAAATCTGGAACCAATGGATCACGCATCTGCAGAATTACAGGGCGCCTACATCTGCCACGACTCAATGACGTCACCAAGGATGTACAAGACATCTATCGCTGCCCACGAGGTCGTCCGGAGCTTGTTATTAATATGTGATTTTCTGTAGTGAGATTTTGAAACCCACCCCAAAAACAAAATGCCTCAGTCGCTCCAAATTAAGTAGGCACCTATATTTAAAATTTTCACCTGGCCAGAAATTGCGAGAATATATTTTATTTGAATTCTCACTTCACTTACTAATTTCCTATATTTGAAATTGCATTTACGATCCATATATTCTATATTACTTGGCACTGTTGCTCCTATTTTCGCTTTTGATTTACGTATATTAATCTACTATGCTTTGTCTTTATGAGATTTAGATACACATATATTTTCACCGGGAGACTTACCGGGAGGACTCCCGGTAAGTAAGTGCGAACAGATGTATTGACTTACCGGGAGGTGTCCCGGTAAGTGTGCTTGTTACACAACCCTTTTAGTTGTGTTTGTTACACAACACACTTACCGGGTAGAAGTCTTTCGATACACACCGCCCTACACTGTAAAAAAACGGCGTAAGGTTACGACAGTTTATGGTTGCCGCTAGGTTACCATCATTATATGGTGTAACATAACACCATATTCTAGTGTAAGGTTACACCTGAAACAGGTGTAAGGTAACACCAGAATCCAGTGTAAAGTTACACTTCGGGAAGTGAAATGTTACACCAGAAACAAGTGTAAGGTAACACCATATTCCGGTGTAACGTTACACCATAAACAGCCAACATAAAAGGCCATTTGCTGCCATCTATCGGCAAGGAAGGACACCATATTTTAAAAAACCACTTTTGTTTTCCTGAGATAGCAATAATTATATTTTTACGTAATGAGTTTATAGGAGAAAAACTCCATACTGTAAACAGCTGCAATCAAGGACGTAACGGGAACATAATACACAAGAAGAGAAGTAAATTCTAATGAAAGATATACAAACTGTAGTAAAGATATCTACAGCTAGTCATCACTTAAACCACTCAACCAACTCAACTAACTGATTTAATTCCTTTAGAAAAGAACGTTATTTCTCACATCTCCGCAGCCGTCATACTCTGTGATTCCAAATGAAATTTTCTTGTAAATAATGTACTACGAGAAAATTTTTTATTTCGTGAAACAATTAATGCTAAAAAGTTCTTTGAATATACGAATTGATGTTAGTTATTTAATATTGATCTTAGTTATTTAATGAAGCTGCAGTTTTCATTCATATGCGAAACTTATTTTTTACATATTCACCTAATCCGTGTTACAGTCATCAACACCAAAAAAACAGTTTTTTTTTATTCTTGTTATAAAATAAAAATATCTTTTTTTCGATACCGTAGATATTTTCTCTTCAAGACTTAAATTTTTTTTTGCTCCAGCTTTCGATTTTATGATATTTTGTTTTCAAAATGAATTCATGTTTACTAAACAAATTACCTTACCAGGTAAGGATTGCGAAAAATATTCAGGTTGAAGCAGAGGACTGCAGTGACCGGAACAACGTTCAAGTATATAATTTTTATCTGCTTTAATGATATTTTAAAGAAATATTCTTGCAAAATACGTAAAGTATATATTTACTATTAAAATTCTTATAATCAAATTCTTATGATTAATCATATTCAAATATAGTTGATAATATTAGTATTACTAAGAGTAGTAGTGAAAAAAATTAATTTGTTCTTAATAAAAAAATAAAATTCGTTGGGTAACAAAAAAAAAATCTGTAAATTTGTTGCACGTGGCAAAAAAAATGGTGGCAAAACGTCTTGCCCCCACTAAGGATTCATAAAAAAAGTGTGTAGGGGGAGAAGATTATTAAGTACCATGTGCTTAACAAAAGTGATTAACAAAGTGCCTCCCAGGATCGGCAGCAAAACGGGCTGCAGAACCGCACTTACCTATCGACAGCTGTCAATGTTTCCGCGATGCGGACAAGAGGTGACCTGCTGTCATATCCAATAGCCCCCTATACCATTATGCCTAGGAAACAGTCGGTGTGCTGGTCGCGAATAAAAGCTGGGTCCGTCCTCTTTGCCAGGTTGTCACCGTACACAAACCCATCGATCGTCAGCACCCAGACAGAAACGGGATTCATCAGTTTTCCATTCGTGACTCTAGTTCGCACAACTTCGGCACCAAGCCAGACGAGCGCTGCGATGCTTTGCAGTCAATGGCAGTCGACGTAACGGTTGCCTAGAGTGCAGGTGTGCCTCATGAAACCTTCGACTAACCATTCGGGTGGTTATGGGGACGTCCATGGCTGCTGACACAGCTCGTCGAATATCGCCTGCAGTGCTCTGTTGTGACGAACGAGCATGTCGAACAATGCGCCTATCAAGCCGTGCTATGTCTGTCAGATGGCACCACTCCCTCTGCGACACACGCTAGAACCTCCACTCGCCACTGTGGCCAACAGCGTCCAACAGTTCGTGCATCCCGATGAACATGGGCTGCGACACGACATGTAGTCCATACAGCTTCACATAGGCCTAAGATTCTTCCGCTCTCAAATGCATCCAAATGGCAATAAACCTGTCGATGGCATGTACCAGGAATTTTCGGCCTTCGCTGAACAATTTCCAAGTGAAACCACCTAATCTCAACCGTTTGCTCGACTTCTACCTGTATAAACACAATACCATCCCTGTTCCTTCTTGCACCCTTTGTCTCTTAAGCCACACACGTCATTGGCTCCAGATTATCATCATTTGCATATCTCAACTGCGCACACCCACCAATATATTTGCATGTTTGTACGACATGTCCTTCTGGGTGAGGCACTTTCAATGTCGAGCAGTGTAGTTACAATTTAAACATTTTTCTTGCGAAGATGTAGAATTTAGCTTATTCAATTCTATAGCCTGTTCAGTGCATTTACTGCCATAATTTTTTAAAATGGTTTTAAAAATTTAGCTATTTTTATTTGTCAAATATATTTTGCATGGTTTTGACCGTTAAAAGAACAATGAAATAATTCATTTTTGCATAACCTTGACAGATTGGTTTGGTTTATTTCACCTCTGAGCGGCACTTTTTTGCACACAATGGGCTAAATGGCCAGGTCACAAGGACCCCGAAGGCTTAGAGAAGGTTGGAAGAGGGGACCCACTGGAACAGCTGTTGGAAGACAAATGGTAGCCTCCCGTCAAGGCCATCCAGCGTGTTCTTTAACGTGCACAGGTTGTGGTTCTCCCGTACACGGGGCCACGGCTTAACGTCCCATCCGACGGACGGCGGCCTTTCCAAACCCATCGGTGTCCCCTACTGACCGTGAGCAGGGCGGGGAATTTTGCGGAGATAAATCTCAACGCTGACGCAGCTGGGACTCGAACCTGGGAACTACAGATTACGAGCCTGGCGCGCCACCGACTGAGCCACCCCCGCCCCTACCTTGACAGAAATATAAATGGAAACAGGGTTAATAGTTTTCCCTTCAAGCTCAAATATTGCAACATCTTTTTGATAGCTAAAACACTTGCCGAAGATAACGATCACAATCAAATCTATTTAAATCCAGTTATTCAACACTATTCGTTCTGTATTTATGAGTTATGGAAGATAGAATGTTTAACAACTGTAATGCGTCATAAGAATTTACCTCAGAATTAAAACTTAAATAATAATAATTGTCCCCTTCTTAGCCCAAATGAAAGTTCAACTGATGCGTCCAGTCGCTCAAAAAAGTATCCAAACACTAATGGTTGATTATAGAATTCAGAAAAAATATCCGGCAACGATTTTTTTAGAAATTAGTGATCTGGCGACCTTCATGTCACGTGACACGAAGGTTGCCAGATCACTAATTTCTAAAACAATCGTGTCACGTGGCACGAAGGTTGCCAGATCACCAATTTTTAAAAAAAATTGTGTCACGTGACACGAAGGTTGCCAGATCAGTAATTTCTAAAAAAATCGTTGCCAGATATTTTTTTCCTGAATTCTGTAATCAACCATAGTGTTGGGATACTTTTTTGAGCGACTGTACCAAGGAAATATGGTGTTCAATTCCGGAAGGGTGGATTTTTTTCATCAGTCAAGCTATTTAATAAAATTAATATACATTTTAGAAGACTGTGTATTTATTATTTCAATATTAGACAATTAGGAACGATTATGATCAAACAAGACAATTTATTGTTATATTTTTCAGCTTCCGTAACTTTTTAAATATTAAACGAATATTATTGAAATCGAAATTTAAATTGATTTGATTATGATCTTCAAGTTATCTTCAGTCACATGTTACCATATTTTTAAATGCCTATTTTAGAAGTTATTGAGTTGGATTGTTTTACCTCTGAGCGGCACTTTTTTGCACACCATGGGCTAAATGGCCAGGTCACAAGGACCCCGAAGGCTCAGAGAAGGTTGGGGGAGGGGACCCACTGGAACAGCTGTTGGGAGACAGATGGTAGCCTCCCATCGGGTTCCATCGGGTTCTTTATGGTCACAGGGTATGACTCTCCCGCACACGGGGGCCACGGCTTAACGTCCCATCCGACGGACGGCGGCCTTTTCAAGCCCATCGGTGTCCCCTACTGACCGTGGGCAGGGCGGAGAAATTTTGCGGAGATAAATCTCAACGCTGACCCAGCTGGGACTCGAACCTGGGAACTACAGATTACGAGCCTGGCGCGCTACCGACTGAGCCACCCCGCCCCGAAGTTATTGAGCATCGAAGCTACATCCCCATTAATGCATACTTCAAAAGATACACAACTTGGAAGTTAAATTGACCTAGATGTAATATGAAAATTCTCTAACGTTTTGGTAGTATAGTGACCCATAGAGAAAATCTGTGACGAAGAAGAAACCTCAAGAATAAATAAATGAACAGCATACATCGAAAATGAAACATCGTGCCTTTTCCATGATTAGAACCCTGTGATTCTGCGTCCAAACATGCTAATAAATCGGTTTGCGTTTTCAAATTTTGATCTCGGAATAAATCAGATAACTTAACATACACTATTGAATGGGATCTGCAAATTATTCTGCCCTCTGATATTTCTGTCATGGGTTACACGAACTGTTTAAGAGCACCATCTTCCTTTTCAGTTAAATGTTTCTGCTATTTTTAACTTATTTTGGAACACATCAAAATTAAATTAAGTATTTTTCATTTCATTTTAATTTTCAAAATGTATCAGCTTTTTAATTGGCAGACAATTTTCCGATATATTAAAAACAACAGGGGATCAATTTTTCAATAATGCACTATACTACAGCAAAACAGTTAATTATGACCGATAATTGTTTTTACGCATTTACTGGAAGCGTTTGTGTTCACTGTTAGTAAATTCATTTTGGTAATGGCCACTTTTCCAGATAGTGTTAAGGGATCTATCCTCCCCTCCATCCTCTACTTCCCTTTAGATAATCTTAAGAAATTGATACGTGGGCGGATAAAGTACATATATGTAGTAAAAATCCTTTGAAACAACTTTTTTAAAACACTAAAACTGTGGTAGACAACCTTTGTCTGTCAGTGGGCGGCAGTAAGAACATTTTTAACATGTAAAACACACTGAAGGCCTAACTTTATATCCAAACATAATACTTCACTGAGACAGTTGAAGAAATAATTGCATTATTTAGAAATTTCTAACAATAACAATAAGAATAATCAGCGGCGTAGCTATGGGGATTTGGGTTGGGTTGTTTTACCTCTGAGCGGCACTTTTTTGCACACCATGGGCTAAATGGCCAGGTCACATGGACCCCGAAGGCTCAGAGAAGGTTGGGGGAGGGGACCCACTGGAACAGCTTAGCTATGGGGAGATGGGGGGGGGGGAGGCTTCCCGCAAAGTAAGTCGTTGTTGGTAAAATTCGAAGCGACTTCGCAAAATCTAGGTGAGTTGCGAAAATTTGTAATCTTTTTTTTGTAAAATTAAGGGGAGTTAACAAAATCTAGACAACTTGGCAAAGGTAGTTGTGAAAATCGAGGCCACTTGGCAAATCTAGGGCAGTTGGGAAAATGGAGACGGCAAAATCTAGAGCAGTTGGCAAAATTCGAAGCCACTTAGTAAAATACAGGTGAGTTGCAAAATCGGGACAACTTGGCAAAATCTTAGGGAGTTGTCAAAATTCGGGTGAAATGTAAAAATTGGGATTTTACCTGTAAAATAATGGCGAGTTGGCAAAATCAAGGAGAGTTGGCAAATCTTGGGAAGTTGGCAAAATTCTGAGTGACTTTGCAAAAATCAGGTGAGATGTAAAAATTGGGTTTTTTTTTTCTGTAAAATTATGGCGAGTTGGGCAAAATTGAGGAAACTTGGCAAATTGTAGGAGCAGTTGGCAAAATTCGGAGTGACTTGGCAAAATCTTGAGGAGTTGGCAAAATTCAGAGTAACTTGGCGAAATCGTGGGGAGTTTGCAAAATTCGGAATGACTTGGAAAAATCGTGTGGAGTTGGCAAAATTCTAGTGACATGTAAAAATTGGAATCTTTTTTCTGTAAAATTATGACGTGTTGGAAAAATCGAGGCAACTTCATAAAATCTAAGAGATTGGCAAAAATCAGAGTGGCTTTACAAAAATCGAGTGAGATGTAAAAGTTGAGTTTTTTTGTAAAATTGTGGTGAGTTGCCAAAATCGAGGAAACTTGGCATAATGTTGGGGAGTTTGAAAAATTTGAAGTGACTTACAAATTTAGGAGAGAAGAAAAGATTGGGATTGGTTTTTCGAAATGAAGGAGAGTTGGGAAAATTCACACTGATTTTCTACAATTCAGACGAGATGTAAATATTGTGATTATTGGGATTATTTCTGTGAAATAATGGCTAGTTGGCAAAATTGGAAATCAAATGGCAAAATGAAAATAAAGGAGAATTGTAAAAATTCCCCCCACCATAACGGAGCGAAAATTTGGGTACGAACCAGGCATAGAGACATTATTTTCTCTTTTGGTAAAATTTGACTTTCGAGTTGGAAACTTTTCGATTTTCCCAACCATCCCCCAACCATAGTTATTCGCTACGCCCCTGAAAATAACAGATAACGTTAAATATCGTTTAAATTTTCGACATCAGCATAAGCTGTCGCGGGCCACTCGAAAAGCAGTGCTTGACCGGGTTATGTATCGAAGCACAATGGTGGACTTTAACGACACATACTGCAATATATATACAGTACATATGGTTTATTTCAGTAATTCATATGTATAGTGTACTATGTGGCACGAATGATTTGTGAAATATATACAGACTTCCCTCGCCGTAGAGTTACGTAAGCATTCCATTCCGCAAACACTTACGAAAGTCGATTTATACGTAAGTTTGAATTTCATCATCCCTATAGCATATATACTGCAATAAAGTGTTAGACCTTAGTTGTTTCTTAGTAATTAATTCTTATCCAGAAAGCTGTTTCGTAATTATTGCTGACTTTAAGGGTATAGATCCTTTTACATGTTCTTTGATACGATCAGCATCCTTTACTATCGTATTCACTGTTGGTACTGAGAGACGGCGTTCGCGCGCTATGGCCAAGAAGCTTTGTTCATCTTCATATTTCTTTATCATCATCTTCATTTTCATCGCCAAATCAATTATAGGTGTTTATAAATTGGTTGAGCACTCTTACCATTTCCTTTCCTCTTTACTGTCCTGATTAAAGCACTAATAATTCCTAAAAATACGCATAACGTTATGTTATTCGAACTGGAAAATTTAACATTGGGCTTATGGGAAAAGTAGCTTAAGTCCGAGTTTAAGTAAGTCGAGTATCACTTAAGTGGGAGAGTGCCCTGTATACAAATATGTACATATATATATATACACCCAATTCTGTTTTTACACGATTTTGATTTAACACGGTTTAGAAAAAAATTCCAATTTTCTTTTTACACGATTTATTTTGATCTAATACGATTTAAACGGCGCCTTTTTAAAAATCTCCATTTGAATTTAATTCTAAAAAAATATTCCGATTCAAGAAAACATCCTAGAATTTGCGTTTATAACGAAGATGCCACTTTTATGGTCACATTTTTCGAAATAGTTATAACTTTGAAAATGTACTATACACAGTTTGTGCACTAAAATTCCCAAAATAAAAACTACACTAACATAACTACACAACAATTTTTCTATATTGTATTCTCTATTTTATGGAAAATTTTCACAAAACCAACTTTATTCAGAATAAAGTGGCAACATTGAGTTCCGGGAATTCCCCTCAATTTTATCTTCAATTCATACGTTAGTCTTGGTCTCTCATTTCGTGTTTAAAGTTAGAAGTGTTTAGATGTTTAATAGAAGAAATCGAAAAAAATTGTTTTCTTTTTTGAAGTTTTGTGTGCGTAATATAAACTTATTAAATTTTTCTGATAGGTAATTTACAATTTTTCATCATCTGATTTATTAACTACAATTCAAATACTTTTCATAAGCCTTACCACGATGTCGGATAATTCAACTACACAAAAGCAGAAAAGGAAAGCTATCTCTTTGGATACTAAGATCCAAATTTTAGATCGTCTTGCAACTGGAGAAGGTTCAACATCCATAGGTAAATATTTTGGTTTGAACGAAGCTACCGTAAGAACCATCAAGAAAAATGAAGATGTTATTAGAAAATCTGTGCTTTCTGGAACAAAATTGAGCACTAAGTAGTCATCATACGCGAGAGATCCTGTAAAAGTGAAGATAGAAAAGGCACTAATAATGTGGATAGAAGATACCTCGCAAAAAAAGAATACCTCTAGACGGAAATACCATCAAACAGATGACATTACGAATGTATAAGCAGATACAAGAAATGGAACCAACCACATCAGCTCAGTTAAACAATAATTATGAATTTTCTGCATGTACAGGTTGGCTTGCAGGATTTCTTCAAAGACGCGTTTCATAATGTGAAGGTAAAAGGTGAATTTACATCTGCAGATGAGCCAGCTGCTAAAGAAGTTTGTCCAAAATTGCCCCCCAATCATTGAAGATGGTGGATACACTCCTGATTAAGTTTGGAATGCAGATGAAACTGGTCTTTTGTGGAAAAAAAAATTCCGAGTAGAACCTACGTAGCAAAATCACAAAAAATTGTTGGTGGCTTTAAAGCAGCTAAGAATCATGCGACCTTTCTATTTTGCAGCAACGCTTCAGGAGATCGTATGTTAAACCGCTGCTCATCAATCGATCCCTAAGACCACGGTCAATGTAAGGTGTAGAGTTGAATAAATTACCAGTGTATTGGATGGCAAACAAAAAAGTCTGGACTACAAAAGAAATTTTTAACGAATGGTTCTATTCATGTTTTGTTCCAGAAGTTAAACGCTATTTGAAGGATAAAAATCTCAAATTTAAAGTTCTATTATTATAGGCAATGCGCCTGGCCATCCTGTTTTGGAACACCGAAATGTGCAGTTTTGTTTTCTGCTGCCTAATACGACATCATTAATACAACCACTAGACCAAGGTATAATTGCCACATTTAAAACTTACTATGTAAAGCGAACATTCCAATACATTTTGAATAAACTAGATAAGGATAAAACATTAACAGTTGTTGATGTGTGGAAGAAATTTTCTATTTTAGATTGTATCAGACAAGCTGGATTGACGTTATTAGAATTAAAACCATCAACTTTAAATGCATGCTGCAAAGCTATTTGGTCAGAATGTGTAAAAAGCAAAGAGGAGCAAAAAGGAGGCAGTACCAACTGTTACTTATTTTCAGTTATATGCGCTATCCTGTAAAGAAAAATATGGCCTTTAATTTTGTGCAAGAAGGAGTTATCTCCGAGTGAACCTTAGTTTCAAACAGATGGAGCATTACATATTTGAAAAAAAAACTTGAATTTTAAACGGTAATTTTTGTTTACTCAAAATTGGCAGAAAGTGGAGCTGACTCGTTATTGCTGCAAGCCCTTCAATTGTTGAAGTCAAATTTGCAGGAAAACAATTTAATTCATTTGAAACTTGTAAAGAGTTCTACGAAGAAATGAGGCAACTTAGTAAAACAGTTAATTTTGAAAAATTTGTTCCTAAATTAGATATCCTAATTGAAGATTTTAACAGATTTTCTCAATTTGATGACCTTAAGCAAAGTTTAAATTTATTCAGTAATCCATTAAATATTGATATTAGCACCGTAGATCCTAAATATCAAATGGAATTATGTGACCTTCAGGCCGACCCAATTATTGCATCTAATAGAGAAACTGGAATAGAATTATTCAAACTTTTGCCTAAAGAAATATATCCGAAAATGAAAGATTTCGGACTCCAAATAATTTCTATGTTCGGAAGTATATATATATCAGCGAACGCGCATTTTCTGATATGAAACGTATAAAATCAAGGTACAGAAACTGCTTGAAAGACTCTACACTTGAACATATACTTAGGCTCACACAACAACAAATATCGATATGGACATAAAACAAATTATTGCCCAACAACTACAGCCATAATGCTCCTATTAAATTTATTAAATATTTGATAAGGCTTAAAAAATTTACACTGGTTTATTATTACTTATTATTTTTTGTATAAATAAAATAATTTTTTGAGGTGACATGAACTGGCTTTACAATTACCTTAATCCTATTCTTTTTTTGGCCCGCGAAATATTGGCAAAAAAATGGCCCGCGAAATATTGGCAAAAAAATGGCCCGCGAAATATTGGCAAAAAAATGGCCCGCGGTCTTAGAGAAGTTGAACAGTACTGATGTATAAGAAGTGTCGAAGCGTGAACTGCGCAGTCTTATTGGTCTCTTCCTTATTTCACTGGTTGCAGGGGCGACTCAGTCGGTAGCGCCCATTGCCCTCGATCAGGGGCAATGAGCTTGGAAAGACATTCGTCCGTTGGATGGGACGTTAAACCATACCGCCATGTATAACCATACCATCAGTAAAACCATACTGATGGGCCTTGACGGAGAAGCTACCGTACGCCTCCTAACAGCCGTAGTGGGTCCCCTTCGCCAAACCTTCTCTGAGACTTGGGGTCCTTGTGATCTGGTCATTTAGCCCATTATATGGAAAAAGAGGTAAAACAACCTAACAGTTCACCAGTTGCCATTCAAGATTTGTCCTTATACTGAATGAAATAACACTCATTACGCCTTAAAGCAAACAACATAAAGTTAACTGATACACGTCACATTTTGATTGACTCTTTCTAGTCTAATATTTATCGTATATGAACTGAAACGGTGAACAGACCTTAACAATGAGATCCGTAAACCCAATTTACGGTACGAATGCAGCAAACGAGTAGCTCAGGAGATGATCTGTGTCGTCCCGGTGTCACGTGATTGGAGCCAAAGAGCAAGCTGAATCATCGCTAACAATCTTCCCCCTTTTCATAACGATGACGTGACAAATCACTGGAGTGCTGGATGAAAGGGAACATCTTCTGCTTATTCCAATTCCCGAATCTTTCGCTGCAACCGCCAGTTTTAATTAAACGACGACGCTGTTGAAGTGTAAACTCATTTAACATTTTATTAGAAAGGGAGTGCAAATGGGAGATAAATTAATTCTTTAGAAATATTAATCATCGTTCTCAGATGAAGAGATATCCAACAGCATAATTGAATCAGCCCTTCGTTTTCCTAAGATATGTTTAACTAATAATTGAAATCTTTTTCCTTTTGTTCTTTGAGGTAATTTCCTTTTTATTTGCGAATAACTGATATTTAATGTTTACATTTTTATTTTTTCGCAGTTCAAGTGTGTATGAGATTAAATGCAATCATGGATTTATTGATTCAGCCCGATCTAAGCATATTTATGTTGATAAAATATTTTTAAATTTTTCAAAAATGAGAGAAGCTCGAAGTTCAACTCTTAAAGTTCAAAATCGGGATGGATAAGATCGAAAAATGAACTTCATTTCTGAATGGTTTGCAGGGAGAGGATGAGTTTTGCCAACTTAACGAACTTCTGATGACATGCCATGTGCTCTGACGGCTGAACTATCCCAGCTAGCGCATTTTCTAGCTAATAGAGACTATGAACTTTCTTAGTTTAGTAGCTCTTGGCTTATTCTATGATTGAGTTGGGTTGTTTTTCCTTTGAGAGACACTTTTTTTGCACACAAAGGTCTTTCTACTGAGGTCCTGCCATCCTCACAGACCTTCTACTATGGAACATAAACTGACAGGCTCCTGTCAGACCTCTGTGGCAAGCAGCTGCTTGAGGGGGTATTTATTTATTTATTCTTTTTAAATGGCCAAGTCACAAGGATTGTCCGAAGACTCAGAGAAGGTTGAAGGAGGAGACCCACTGGACAGCTGTTAGGAGACAGATGGTAGCCTACCATCAAGGCCATATAGTGGGTTCTTTAACGTGCACAGAATATGGCTCTCCAGCACACGGGGCTAAGGCTTAACTTCCCATTCGACGGACGTCGGCCTTTGCAAGCCCATCGATGTCACCTATTGATCGTGGGCAGATTGGGGCGTTTGCGGAGATAAATCTCAACACTGACCTAACTGGGACTCGATACTGGTCATTACATATTCCGAATATGGTGCACTACCGACTGAGCCACACCAACTCCTCTATGATTGAGAAAGAGACAGCCAAGCTTCCATGTGATGTTGAAATAATTATTTGTTTATATAGTAAAACCTTACCAGTGTTTATCAATGCAAGTTTCAATAGTAGAGAAACGGAGGAAATGTCCTGTAAACAAGGAACTCATGAATGGTTAGTTGAGAAATTCTTCCCCATCATATATGCAGGGAAAGTTTTTCTTCACGATCAGCTGATAAAATGAGCTAGCTTAGATAGCTCAGCGGTTAGAGCAACCGGCATGATATCAGGAGATCATGGAGTCGTATTGAAATCGCGACGAAACGTCATTTTTTATTTAATCCAATCGTTCGTAAGTTTCGTGGGGGCGGAGGTGGCTCAGTCGGTAACGTTCCAGGCTCGTAATCTGTAGTTCCCAGGTTCGAGTCCCAGCTGGGTCAGCGTTGAGATTTATCTCCGAAAAAATTCCTCGCCCTGCCCACGGTCAGTAGGAGCCACCGATGGGTTTGGAAAGGCCGCCGTCCGTCGGATGGGACGTTAAGCCGTGGCCCCGTGTGCGGGAGAGCCATACCCTGTGCACGTTAAAGAACACGCTGGATGGCCTTGACGGGAGGCTACCATCTGTCTCCCAACAGCTGTTCCAGTGGGTCCCCTCCACCTACCTTCTCTGAGCCTTCGGGGTCCATGTGACCTAGCCATTTAGCCCAGGTGTGCAAAAAAGTGCCGCTCAGAGGTAAAACAACCCAACCCAACTCGTGAGTTTCGTGTTTTCAGGATATTTTCTATTCACTATTGAAACTTCATTTCTTTAGCCTGTCGACTGCAATTATGATCGCCATTTTAGTCAATATGTGGTACAAGAATCAAATGCGAAATCCTGCATTGCTCTCTGTGGTGGAGTGATTAGGTCTCTTGGCTAATGATCACAAAGGACTTGAGTACAAAGCAACTTTTATAACCGTGATTCTCCACGTCACTAGCTTTCATTTTGGTGCATAGCTCGCTATTCTCTAAATCGGAATAGAACAATTCCAATTGTTTGATAATGTAACTGAGTACAAAAACTAAAATAAATTATAAAAAATAAATACCCCCTCAAGCAGCTGCTTGCCACAGAGGTCTGACAGGAGCCTGTCAATTTATATGCCAAAGCAGAAGGTCTGAGAGGATGGCAGGACCTCAGCAGAAAAACGACACATACATCCATGCCTTATCCGGGGCTCGAACCCAGGTCCCTTAGATCACTAGCCAAGCGCGCTAACCACTCGGCCATGGGACGGCGGGAAATAAATTATGCAGAAAGGAAAATAAACAGGGTAACACAAAATAAACACAAATATTTTACAAACACACGGATTCTCAAGATTGCAAATCAAAAGACATTCTTTAAATTATTTTTAACTTTTAACTTAATCTCACTAAAAGTGTTTAGATACAAGATTTATCTTGATCACTGTGTAAAGATCTCGAGCACTATCTGCTCTTCGTTTTTTCATTTCACTTTTTTAATGGGGGAAGAAATCATGGGCATCAATTTTTAGTAGTGTATGACACTCCCCTGGTCACAAGCTTTCATTTGACACATTAAGTTTGGTAATCGAGTTCTAAAGACATGGTAGAACAACTGTCTTGACAAACACACAAACCAACAAATAATAGAGGGAAAAGTATTAGGAAGATTGGTGCAATCAATATTTTTAGCTTTGGAAAGAGTAAGTCCCGAATATCGATTTAAGCAGAACTAGCACTAATTGTGGCCACCTTTAACAAAGTTTACAGGGTAAAATCACTTTCGAAATGCCTTTTATCAAAAACTGTTTAAAATATGAGAGCGGAAATAATTTCTGGTTTAGATTGACCTATTATGTGTTGAACTTGAAATTTCATAAGGAATTGATTGGATGTTAAAATCGCGTTATCTCCGCAAAATTCCCCACCCTGCCCACGGTCAGTAGGGGACACCGATGGGCTTGGAAGGCCGCCGTCCGTCGGATGGGACGTTAAGCCGTGGCCCCGTGTGCGGGAGAGACATACCCTGTGCACGTTAAAGAACACGCTGGATGGCCTTGACGGGGGGCTACCATCTGTCTCCCTACAGCTGTTCCAGTGGGTCCCCTCCCTCAACCTTCTCTGAGCCTTCGGGGTCCATGTGACCTGGCCATTTAGCCCATGGTGTGCAAAAAAGTGCCGCTCAGAGGTAAAACAACCCAATGTTAAAATCGCCAGTGGAGTGGCCCAGCGGATACGGGCATCCTCTTTTCAAAATTCTGAAACAGCTAAAAAACTAGAAGATCGATTTAAGAAAAGAATTTTCGTGCATTTGCTTATTTTTACCACATTTATTATTCTATTACAAGAAAGCAATTATAAATTTTTTATTTACTTTAAAAAAAGGTTAACAAAAGTTATTTATTAACTTTCCTAATGCACGTTATTGTAAACTTTCACAACTTTAAACTTTTGCGCTTTAATTGATTTTTCCCCATCATCATTAATTTAATTTTGAAAATGAATTATCACTTCTTCTTCAGAATCTCATGCGGATCATCAATCATAATCATCATCGTCTCCTTCCGAAAACACTTTGTGGCTACCTTGTCTGTATTTAAGAATATTTTGTCCTGAAATGACAGCTTCCCAAGTTTAGGTGTCATGAGGTAAATGCTTCACTTGACAACTGAATTTATCTTGATCAGGGGTTTTCGGTTTTCTGCTAATTTCTTTTCAGAAAAAAAAATCAGCTGTTAAAGAATTTTACTAGCTTCTGTTTTGCTTCTATGGATGATAAAAGAATTTCATGATCCGGAAATGACATTTATGATTTCATGGGGTAATTTAGTGAGAAAGGAGATTTTTTTACACATGCATGAAAGGAGTATGAAGCGACATAGTTGGTAAAGTCCCAGAATTTCTACCTGGATTCGTTGTTTTACCTTTGAGAGGCACTTATTTTGAACACAATGGACTAAATGACCTGGTCATAAAGACCCCAAGGACTCAGAGAATTTTGGGTGAAGGGTTTGTTGGGTTGGATTGTTTTAACTCTGAGCGGCACTTTTTTACACACTATGGGCTAAATGGTCAGGTCACATGGACCCCGAAAGCTCAGAGAAGGTTGGGGGAGAGGACCCACTGGAACAGCTGTTGGGAGACAGATGGCAGCCTCCCGTCAAGGCCATCCAGCGTGTTCTTTAACGTGCACAGGGTATGGCACTCACGCACACGGGCCACGGATTAATGTCCCATCCGACGGACGGCGGCCTTTCCAAGCCCATCGGTGTCCCTTACTGATCGTGGGCAGAGCGGGAAATTTTGCGGAGATAAATCTCAACGCTGACCCAGTTGGGACTTGAACATGAGAACTACACATTACGAGCTTGGCGCGCTAGCGACTGAGCCACCCCCGCCCTTGGGTGAAGGGAACCCACTGGACAGATGTTAGGAAACAGATGGAAGCCTCCTATCAAGGCCATCCAGAGTGCTCTTTAAGATGCAGAGGCTATTGCTCTCCTGCACACGGGTCCATGACTTTATGTTTCAACCAACGGACGGCGGCCTTTTAAAGCCCATCGGTGTCCATTTTCTCATCGAGGGCAGGAGGGTCTCGATGTCTACCTAATGATTCAAAGGTGAATCATGAGATCGTTTTTTTCTTCTTCTTGTTCGTGTACTTCAGGGGTGATCAGTGTTTCTGAGATGGGGATCGACATTTTATTTTTAACTTGCAGGGCAATTGCTCTCTCACCGCTTCCCCCCAAAAAATAGTTTGGACACAAATAAGAAAATTTTGTTTAAAATATTAAGCTTTTAATAAATGTACTTTCAAATGAAAAGGTTTAAGAAAAACGAAGAAAACTTTCAAATTTAAAGTTGGGTTGTTTTACCTCTGAGCGGCACTTTTTTGCACACCATGGACTAAATGGCCAGGTCACATGGACCCCGAAGGCTCAGAGAAGGTTGGGGTAGGGGACCCACTGGAACAGCTGTTGGGAGACAGATGGTAGCCTCCCGTCAAGGCCATCCAGCGTGTTCTTTAACGTGCACAGGGTATGGCTCTCCGGCACACGGGGCCACGGCTTAACGTCCCATCCGACGGACGGCGACCTTTCCAAGCCCATCGGTGTTCCCTACTGACCGTGGGCAGGGCGGGGAATTTTTCGGATATAAATCTCAACGCTGACCCAGCTGGGACTCGAACCTGGGAACTACAGATTACGAGCCTGGCGCGCTACCGACTGAGCCACCCCCCCAAATTTAAAGTAGATAGTCATTAAAATTAGTGGGAAATCTGACATTTTATAAATCACCAGATATTTTTATATAATCAAGTTCATAACTACTAGCAGTTAAACGCAGGCAATTATCAAAATGATTATAAGCGAAATGTGTCCGGTATAGACACTATACTGTTGACGGTTAAAAACTAAAATTGATTTTCATGAAATAATTTTATATTTTTTAATGAACTAATAAAGAGATCGACTTTAAATATTTTCGGGATCGACTAGTTGGCCACCCATGGTGTACGATAGTCTACGAGATAGGACACGGACGAATTTGGACATATAGTCAGTAGTCCATGGCTGGGTATTAAAAGCAATTCCTTGCGGAGGAAGTCGTATCGTCCATACATAAAAATTGCGTGGATGACTTTGACTAGAAAGTATTACATACCATAAAAGTACTATTTTATCTTAATATTGTTATCATGAAAAATGCACAGTGGGACTCCTCAATTCTGTGTGAGCTGGCATATTTGATTCACAGCAAAGAGAAAGCAATCTGCCAGGGGCAACACAACACAGTAGTAGTGACGAAATTCATCCCTTGATCAACAAACTAATAGGGTCAAAGTTTGTCTCAGTGGGTAATGGGTCAAGTTCCAGTCCCCACTGTACCTCCATCGAGATTTTCTCTGCCAATTCTCAGACTGCCCTCGGTGATAAATGGGGAACAGATGAACTTAGAAAGGCCACCGTTCGTCACATGGGACGTTAAATCTTGTCTCCTTGTTCAGAATCGAGTAATAACCAGTATATCCAGTATACCAGTCCGGCGATAATGTCACTCCTCTGCAATATACCGCCAGTTGATTTCGGGGCGGGGGTGGCTCAGTCGGTAGCATGCCAGACTCGTAATCTGTAGTTCCCAGGTTCGAGTCCCAGCTGGGTCAGCGTTGAGATTTATCTCCGCAAAATTCCCCGCCCTGCGCACGGTCAGTAGGGGACACCGATGGGCTTGGAAAGGACGTTAAGCCGTGGCCCAGTGTGCGGGAGAGACATACCGTGTGCACGTTAAAGAACACGCTGGATGGCCTTGACGGGAGGCTACCATCTGTCTCCCAACAGCTGTTCCAGTGGGTCCCCTCCCCCAACCTTCTCTGAGCCTTCGGGGTCCATGTGACCTGGCCATTTAGCCCATGGTGTGCAAAAAAGTGCCGCTCAGAGGTAAAACAACCCAACCCTTGCTCAGAAGAATTATACTTTGTGAACGTTTAAAAAATTCCGGATCATCCTTCCCTATCCGATCCTCAGAATTTGGGATCTATACAGGCCATTTAGTCCATTGTATGCAAACGAGTTCCTCTTAGAAGCAAAGCAATCTAAACCAATATTGATTAATAAGCCCAAATTGACAGGTTAATCACTACAATCAGAACTGTTAGTTTATTAGCATCTTATGATTCCAATACAACAGTCTAATCAGTAAATATCGGAAATTTACATTCACTTGCACCTCGTGTCGATTCCGCAGCTGTAGAGATACGCTCGGTGTCGCCGTTTTGGTAACTATGAACTCATGGAGCGTTGGATATAGTTGGGTCAGGGAATACGGGAGTATAAATACCGTTGTGTTCTGTATTTCTTCTCAAATCAAAATTTCATTAATCAGGCATATCGTTGACACTCCAGCAAAAAGAGGGTGCCCTCCATGATAAACCTGGAAAAAACATTTTATGCCTAGACTACAAGAATTATTTTGAATCCACAAACTTCGCAATCAACTCCCCACGTAAAGCTTTTCAGAAACTTAAGGATATTCGTTTACATCCGTAGGGCAGACTAACCTCACAAAATGTTGTCTTGCTGGTTCTCAACACACTTAAGCTGGGCTACGAAACCAAAACGGGGTTATCCTTACCAAACCACACCGCGCAGCTGCAAAACAAAGCAAACGAATAACAATATCCGAAGTAGATCTGTTAACACAATTTCTGTGATGACTTTATATACTAAATGGATAAATTGTTATATACATTCCGATAACAATATGCAAAGCAGAAGTATTGCGTCTAGTCATGTGGGACTCTGAAACTGGCAATGCCTATAAACAGAGCAGGTCTCTACGCATTGGAAACCAATCACGGAAAATCAATCATGGATAAAGGCAGCAACGTAAGTAAGTTTGCCGTGGCCAAATAGTAAATGCGAGGAAGGCCAGTTGTTCAATCACCGCAACTGCTCAACTGTTGGGATTTCCACGTCAGACTGTCGCACGTGTGTACCAAGATTATGTGAAATACGACAAAACATCCAACCACCGGGAGAAATGTGGACGTAAACGTACAATTGACTCACGAGGTGAGGACAGATGGTACCGCATCGTCACAAGGAATCACACAGCTACTCTGGAGCAGATAAGGTCGGAATTGAATGAGGGGTGCCCACAAGCTTATGTACAAAGACTATCCGTCGTACCATGGAAAAAATAGACTATGGCAGTCGACGTCCACATCGTGTCCCTTGTTGACTGCAAGACACCGAAAGATTAGGCTGCAGTTGACAAAGGAATATCGCCACTGGAGTTCGGAGGACTGGAAACTCGTCACTGGTCTGAATAATCACGGTTTCAACCCCATCATGCCAATGGGAGGGTGCATGTGTGGCGTAAACCACAAGAAGCGATGGATCCAATTTGCCAAGTTGGGGTCATACAAGTAGGTGGAGGCTGTATATCAGTTTGGAGTGCATTTACATGGGCTTCTTTGGGGCCTTTCGTACCTGTCGAGACCTCTGTCGCCGGCACAAGGTATGTGAAGACCTTCACCCGTTCATAACTATTCTCTTTCCGCACCATGATGTCATATTTCAACAGAACAACGCCATACTGCATACTTCCCGAGTGGCGACCAATTGGCTCTAGGAGAATTCAAGTAAGTTTACCACACTCGAAAGGCCCCCTCGATCGCAGGATTTCAACCCCATTGAAAATTGTGGGACGAATTGGAAAGATCTGTTCGAGCCTGCCAACTCCCACCGGCAACTGTGAATGCTCTACGGAGAATCTCACTTCAAGGGTGGTAATATCACCTCCGCGTTTTCCACACCTCCTTGAGTCCTTACAAAGACGTCTGGCTGCTGTTGTGAGGGCAAAAGACAGAGCAACAAGTTATTAGGTAGGTGTATATAATAATTTGTCCATTCAGTTTAAGTAGAAATGTGACAAGTAACTATGATATAAAGATAACTGTTTGATCAATGTTCATAAGAAAAGTTCGACTGCACAGAAAAGGACAGCTAGACATGGGCCAACAGCGGGAGTGTAGAAATACCCCACTCCCCCTGAATTTTAGGCTTAGGTGCAAAACCTTTATTGGTAAATAAGAAATATGAAAAAAAAAATTGCCCCCCCCCCTCCCCTCCTAAAAAAATGTGACCACCACATGCTACAGGAAGAAGAGGAAAACATCCGAGTTATAACCAGCGCTCCATGCGTCCACTGCTAAAGAATCGGAGACAGGTACAGCTGCGGAGTCTACACCATGTACAAACTGCTGTATCTCGCCTAAATTTGTACATTAAGCTGTTATATTGGAATCACCGAATGCTGATAAACTTACAGAACATATATTGATTAACATGTTAATATAATTCAACTTTGTAAAATGGGTAATTGCTTCATCTATATGATAACCGGAAAATTTAGCTTTTGAACTTTTTTACAGGATATGATGTGCCTCACATTTTACTTTAATTTTATTCATCAAAAAGGATTTATTATACTTAGATACATAATACTTAGATATACATAATACTTTTTTTTATTATACTTAGATACATAATAATAAGTTACAATCCATAATAAGTCACAATCCATAAAATTCGATCAGTAATAAATTGCAGAGCATATTTTTATCAGCTATATGCAGCCAAGTAAAACTGAAGTCAGATTTAATTATAATTAGTACATAGGAATCAAAAGTTTGCAATCTGATTTTGACAAGCAAACTTCTTTGGTTTGAATTTTCCTCTCTCTCTTGATTAGAGTTCAGATAGACCCTTCGTAGAAGTGCCACTCCAATAAAGAGATTACATTTATGTCATTCCAATATTTCTCGCTTACTTCGATACTAAAAGTTTTAAATGAAACCCAAGCACTTGCAGATGTTGAGCAATGTCAGATGAACCCATACCTTCGATAATTGCACCCACTCCGCAAGCAACCAGAACCTTTTAGCTGCAGCGGTGGAGTGCCTATCTTTCAAGTAAGAAATCAATGAAAGAGCCTTCAGCAATTCGAAACACATTTTCTATGGCTTAGTTGAGAAAAATACACGCCTTAAAAAAATCCCTCTGGATTGCTCAAAGCCATAGCATGTACTTTTCGTTTTTTCTTCGTTTAATATTTTAACTTTTTTTTATTCCTTTGTTGTTTTTCACAACAGTTTTGCTTATATTAAAAAAGATATCATTATAAAAACTTAAAGATTTTATGAAAAAAAATTGCTAATGTTTTTTTTATGCAAATAAACTTGTTAGCAACAAGGGACACGATGTGGACGTCGACTGCCATAGTCTATTTTTTCCATGGTACGACGGATAGTCTTTGTACATAAGCTTGTGGGCACCCCTCATTCAATTCCGACAAAAAACTTGTTAGCATTTAATGATCTCACTGTGCTCATAAACCACAGGTATCGTTCAAGGGCATGTTGCACCCCTCTGAATTTCATTTCTATTGTTTGAATATCTGTTAATCTATGAGTAAAATTTTCTATTCTCGTGGACCAATAACATGGATTTGGGTTGGGTTGTTTTATCTCTGAGCGGCACTTTTTTGTACACCATGGGCTAAATGTCCTTGGTCACAAGGAACCGGAAGGCTCAGAGAAGGATGGTGAAGGGGACCCACTGGAACAGCTGTTGGGAGACAGATGGTAGCATCCCGTCAAGGTCATCCAGAGTGTTCTTTAATGTTCACAGGGTATGGCTCTCCCGCACACGGGGCCACGGCTTAACGTCCCATCCGACGGACGGCGGCCTTTTCAAGCCCATCGGTGTCCCCTACTGACCGTGGGCAGGGCGGGGAATTTTGCGGAGATAAATCTCAACGCTGACCCAGCTGGGACTCGAACCTGGGAACTACAGATTACGAGCCTGGCGCGCTACCGACCCATCAATAACATGGACCAAGTATAGAAAGATGTTTAGGAAACTACGAGCGAATCAAATAATATGCGGGTAAGTCTATGTCACGTTAGCTGAAGAAAAGGCTAGACGCTGATGGTGGGGTGGTTAGTACGCCTGGCATGTTAACGAGAGACTTAGGTTCGAATCCCACTCATGGCAAAACTAAAATTTTTCAGCTAATTATTTCATTAATAATATCTGCAGCATTTACAGTTTCCAGTAAATTTCATAACTTAGTTTCACATAATAAACTGTCCATCGTGGAATTTAGCGAGATATGCATATGGGTTATGCATATGGAATTAAACGGAATGGCGACAGTTCTGTGATTAGCTTTCTAGACAATACCTTCTGATAAAAATGTTTGCAGATGAAAAGCACATGATCATCAGTGATGAATTCGCAGAAACGAATACTAATGATATTTACGTGTTGATATTTTCAGGCGTAACTCGTTCACCAATGGGGGCGGGGGTGGCTCAGTCGGTAGCGCGCCAGGCTCGTAATCTGTAGTTTCCAGGTTCGAGTCCCAGCTGGGTCAGCGTTGAGATTTATCTCCGCAAAATTTCCCACCCTGCCCACGGTCAGTAGGGGACACCGATGGGCTTGGAAAGGACGCCGTCCGTCGGATGGGACGTTAAGCCGTGGCCCCGTGTGTGGGAGAGCCATACCCTGTGCACGTTAAAGAACACGCTGGATGGCCTTGACGGGAGGCTACCATATATCTTCCAACAGCTGTTCCAGTGGGTCCCTCCCCCAACCTTCTCTGAGATTTCGGGGTCCATGTGACCTGGCCATTTAGCCCATGGTGTGCAAAAAAAGTGCCGCTCAGAGGTAAAACAACCCAACGTTCACCAATGTTTCGCATGATTACCCTAGCCCAATAACTTCTTCCATGCAATTCCGGATTATTTTCGGTTTGGAAGCTTATTTAAGAAATTATCCAATACTTCAATTGGAAAAAAAAAAACTAAATGCTTATTCCATAATTAAGCATGTAATTAATAGCTTGAAAACAAAACGCAACTTATGCCTAATTTTTTTCGGTAAAAATAGAGAAACTTCACGGATCTGATATTAGCCATAATACGAGTATGCAGATAAACAAACGAAACATTTATTAAAGAACTTCAACACTGATCAATAAAAACTACGTTGTTTAGCATTCTTCCCGTCTCTCAGAAGAACAAAATGAAATAAAAAAAATCAAAGACAATTTATTGCTTAAAAATTAAAAACCGAAATTCTCTTGGCCAGCTGCTACAACGATTCGCTGCATTCAACCAACTTATTTCCATCGTGTGAAGAAATAAATGCCCTCGATAAAACAGCAGACAACGCCTGTGTCGATGCGTTTCCTGCTTAGCTTTTGTGGTAAAGTAAGCACTCTGTGAACAAAATATATACGCGATAACAACAAATTTCCGCGTGCAAAAAGAAATATGTCGTCAGAACAATGAACGGAAAGCGCGAGTCAACAAGCCTTTTCTCGAGGAATTAGCAAATGCAGCTTTAATGCAACGCAGAGACATGATGGATGTATTTGTCTCTTTAATTTTTAATGAAAACCTAAAACCGAAAAATGAGTTAAAACCTATTTAATCGTTTGTTACATTTGCAAAGCTTTCAAATATCCTTTTGTTTGTTTTTCAACTTCTGTTGCGAAAGCCATGCTTATTTAGTGCAATGTAATTATTGTAATGAATTCTTGTTTTCTTTAAAACTAGTTTCTTCTTTGTAAACCTGAAAATAACAAATCTTTGCTGTAAAATTCAGTAACTATTTATCTACTTTCTTATGAGAAGGATTGGGTTGTTTTACCTCTGAGTGGCACTTTTTTTGCACATAATGGGCTAAATGGCCAGGTCACAAGGACTCCGAAAGCTCAGAGTAGGCTGGGAGAGTGGATCCACTGGAACAGTTGTTGGGAGACAGGTGGTAGTCTCCCGTCAAAGCCATCCAGCGTGTTCTTTAACGTGAAAGGGTATGGTTCTCCCGCACACGGACACACGGTTTAACGTCCCATCCGACGGACGACGTCCTTTCCAAGCCCATCGATTTGTGCTGTGTGCGTTAAAATCACAAGGACTCCGAAGGCTCAGAGTAGGCTGGGAGAGGGGATCCACTGGAACAGTTGTTGGGAGACAGGTGGTAGTCTCCCGTCAAAGCCATCCAGCGTGTTCTTTAACGTGAAAGGGTATGGTTCTCCCGCACACGGACACATGGTTTAACGTCCCATCCGACGGACGACGGCCTTTCCAAGCCCATCGTTAAGCCCTACTGACCGTGGGCAGGGCGGGGAATTTTGCGGAGATAAATCTCAACGCTGACCCAGCTGGGACTTGAACCTGGGAACTACAGATTACGAGCCTGGCGCGCTACCGACTGAGCCACCCCCGCCTCCTGGTCAGTGGGATCCATTTCGTTCTTTTTACTGTTTAAATAGATTTTATTATAATCGAGCCAGCGTGTAATAATGTTGTAGTCTTTCTGTATTGTTTGCATTGAGACTTCTTGGGTTTGACTGGAATAAGTCAAAACGATATCATCATTTGATATAATTTGCTTTTGAAATTTTAGTTTGTAATATCACTGATATGGATTAAAAATAACAGAAGCCCTGAAATTGATCCTTAAGGAACCCCATAATTTACTGGGCATTCGGAACTGTAAATTTTACCATTTTTTTGCAATTATGTCTTCTTTCTAAATAGTTTCTAAACCATAGTAACGTATTCCCTCGAATTCCATATTTATTTAATTTGTCTAGAAGAATGTTATGGTCCAGTGTATCAAAGGCCTTCTCTAAATCTAAAAACATTGCAACAGATTTTTCTCCCTGATTTAACGCAGTGTAAACATTGTCTGTAATATTTGTTAGCAGCATAGTTTGTTTTTGCACTTTTGAAAACCGCATTATGTATCACTAATTATATCCTGTTTTTTTTTGAAAAATTTGTACAAGCTATTATATATATATTTTTTCGAATATTTTGTGTATAACCGACATAATTGCGATTGGTCGATAATTGGTGATATTCGATTTCTCTCTTCCTTTATAGATTGGTCGAGGTATGGACGTCTTTAATTCCGTAGGAATACTTCCAGTTAACATACATTGATTCACTATGTTAGTAATTGCATCACCCACTACTATAATGTTATGTTTTGTATGTTTTGTTTGTATTGTTCCCATTTAATGACTTGATTATGTTCATTATGTTGGTTTTATCCATAAAAGATATGAAAATAAAACAGATATTTGTGAAATTATGATTTATTTCATAATTTTCGTCTTTCATCTGGCTCTTTGCAATTATTTCTGAAATCATTTTGTTCTCTCCATTATTAAATGTTCGAAATTTACAAAGTGGACGGATGTTTTCACATATTCTTAACAATAGTTGTTTCATCAATTGAAGTGGTTTCTTTGCCTACCAATAGTTCATGAATCAAATCACAGGTTTTTAGCATAACAGGATTTTTCGTCAGCTGCTGTTTGGTGTAGTAATTTTGTTTTTTGGGTTATTATTTCAAATGTTACTAAATTGCGCGGTGAGTAATTTCCGGTAATGTTTTTAGTAGGATTCATTCTTTGTATTGTTTTTGTAGTTGATCCACGCCTTGTCCCTGCTGTCTGTTAATGTAATTATATTTGTGTGATCCATTCTTTACCCGATGGGCTAGGAAAGGCCGCCTCCGTCGGATGGGACGTTAAGACGTGGCCCCGTGTGCGGGAGAGCCATACCCTGTGCATGTTAAAGAACACGCTGGATGGCCTTGACGGGAGGCTACCATCTGTCTCCCAACAGCTGTTCCAGTGGGTCCCCTACCCCAACCTTCTCTGAGCCTTCGGGGTCCATGTGACCTGGCCATTTAGCCCATGGTGTGCAAAAAAGTGCCGCTAAGAGGTAAAACAACCCAACCCAAATCCATTCTTTACCACATTTACGCTTTTGGGAAATATTTGTATCTTTCACCTCATTAATCTTGTTTTATTTACAACATCATTATACTTATTTCTGAAGTAATTATAAAAGCTGCTATTATCATTTTGGGAATTATTCTGAGGAAAATCCCAGTTAGCTGACATAATATCTATCTATTTTCTTGTGATCATATGTGACGTAGTTTCTATTGCATTCATCGTTGGTTCTGATATCCCAAGTATTGATTTGTTTTTATGTTGTCCCAGTATCAATGCAATTGTGTAATAATCCGCGATTTCGCTTCTCAGTATCATTAATTTAGCTGTGATTTTTCTTTTCAAATTTAGTGTTCGTGTGGTTTATGCATGATTGTGTTAAATTGTCTAAAATTATATCTTCCCTGGTTAAACCAGTAATGAGTTGATCAAATCAAATCTGTGTCTGCTAGTAGGTTTAAGTATCTTTCCTTACCTTGTTTTTTCTATTATTGTGCCTAAATTAAAATCTCCAATTTGTATCAGAGTTTTTGTTTTAGAGGTAGATTCTGACCATTTTTGAAAATTTGTTAAAAAAAACAAACAATTTACAACTGTACTGGGAGATTTGTACACAGCTAATAGGTTATATATGTCATATCATTCCTTTTTATTCTTAGGTATAAAGATTTCGCCGACGGAATCTTAGCAAGGCAACGTTTCTAGTACAGTAGCTCAAAAAAGTATCCAAACACTATGCTTGATTACAGAATTCAAAAAAATATCTGGCAACGATTTTTTTTAGAAATTAGTGATCTGGCAACCTTCGTGTCACGTGACACGAAGGTTGCCAGATCAGTAATTTCTAAAAAAAATCGTTGCCGTCATATATTTTTTTTTTGAATTCTGTAATCAACCGTAGTGTTCGGATATTTTGTTAATATATATAATGCAATGAATATGGAGCATGTGCAGTTACCGTTCACAGCAAACTTGTACGGTTGCGGTTAATGTTCACAGCACATTGGATCGTGTGAGCTCACAAAGACCTGGATCGTGTGGGCTCACTCACGGAAATATTGAGCGTGTGCAGTTAGCGTTCACAGCAAACTGGAGCGTGTACAGTTGCTGTACACGCTCCAGATATTTTTCCTGAATTCTGTAATCAAGCATAGTATTCGAATACTTTTTTGAGCGACTGTCCTATTGAGTTATCTTAATACATTATTATTCCCTTGCACCATTGATTTGTGTCAAAGATCTGTCCAATATTTTTTATTTTATATGTGTGTTTCTTTGTTAGTGATATTAGTTTCTGTTCGTGTAATATCTACATAATGCACATATTCTGTTAAATTCATATTAAGAATATTTCAATATTTTTAGGCTTCTAACGTTCTCATTCACAATGCGTAATAGATCATTTTCTTGAAGCTGATTGGTTGTTGCGGAAAACCACTTTCTGCTTCGAAAGCGTTTTCTAGGCATAACGTAACACAAAAAGTTTCTGAAAAATCTAAACATGTAATATTCATAAAAGCTATTTCTAAATTTTTACAACTTATCAAAAGTCACCGTATAAATTTAGGTTAACAACAATTTAGGTTCCATCTATCTCCCAACAGCTATCTAGTGAGTCTCTTTATATCAATCTTCACTTAGACCTGGGGGTTGGGTTGTTTTACCTCTGAGCAGCACTTTTTTGCACACCATGGGCTAAATGGCCAGGTCACATGGACCCCGAAGGCTCATAGAAGTTTGGGGGAGGGGACCCACTGGAATAGCTGTTGGGAGACAGATGGTAGCCTCCCGTCAAGGCCATCCAGCGTGTTCTTTAACGTGCACAGGGTATGGCTCTCCCGCACACGGGACCACGGCTTAACGTCCCATCCGACGGACGGTGGCCTTTCCAAGCCCATCGGTGTCCCCTACTGACCGTGGGCAGGGCGGGGAATTTTTGCGAGATAAATCTCAACGCTGCCCCAGCTGGAACTCGAACCTGGGAACTACAGATTACGAGCCTGGCACGCTACCGACTGAGCCACCCCCGCCCCTTAGACCTGGGGGTCTTTGCCATCTGGGCATTTAGTCCATTGTGTGCAAAAAGTGCAGGTCAGAGGTAAAAATAACCAATCCTGCGCCACTGTTGACATATCGAGTTAAGCATTCATAAACTCAAAGAGAGGAATTAGAATTGCACCCAAATTCCGCAACGTTGCTATTTCTCTGTCATTATTTAAAATCGGAGATGCAGTTCAATGAGAGAAACCGAAGTTACCCTTAGCCATTTTTATTGTGCCGATGTCTTGAGGGGCAGGGGGAGAGATTAGTCTCGCCTTGCTTATGAGCAGCGTCTTTTCGCGCAAACGAGGACTGCCGAGAGCGCAAGAAACGTTACTGCTATTGGGGATGTTTTCCTCTTCCTCATCAATCCTTGCCTCTATCGATCAACCAGAAAAGAGAGTGGATGCATGCACGTGGACTGAATATTTCAATCTAGATTTCGCGGCTCATTAACCATCGCGGGTTCTTTGAAGACGCCAAATAATAAAAAAGAAAGAAGGAGTAATATGTATAACATCGATCTTTCGGATAAAGCGTGTTGCTCTTTTGCTGCTTTTAAGGGTCAGGTTTATTTAGCCTTGCACATGCAATGGTTGAAGAGACATTATGACGATCCAGAAACACGTGGCTGGGAGAAGAGGGTCTGATGATAGCCGAGCATTTCCACGTCATTGATATTGATGGCCGATATCCTCGGGCAAAGAGGCAGCGAACACACACCACTGTGATGGATAGTTGAAAGGAACAGACGTCAGCCATAATGGCAATAAATAGTCGTCATTCTGTTAGACGGTTGGCTGTTCGATGAAAGTGCGGAAGGCGCTTCGAGAATGCGGATTCAGGGTCGTGCAAAGAGGCGGGGAGTACACCGAGTGAGTAAGCAGATTCGATCGCCGATGTTGATGGAGTGGGGCAGATGATGTCGAACATGGTCCAACTTGGATAGCGACGATGCCGTTGGAAAATTCTTCTTATCACGAAGTGAAATCAAAAGTATTAGATGAAAAAATCAATACGTTTTATTTCTGAGCGACACTCTTTTCGCACACAAGGGGCTAAATAGGTATGTCACAAGGACCCCAAGGGCTCAGAGAACGTTGGATTGTTGTTGAGTATTAAATAGCGAGCTCCTTAGAAAGATAATAATTTGCAGTTGTTTTACCTCTTAGCGGCACTTTTTTTCCACAAAATGACCTAAATGGCAAGGTCACAAGGGCCCCAAGGGCTCAGAGAAGGTTAGGAAAAAGGTACCTCTAGGTTTAGGAAACTGATGGTATCCTCCTATCAAGGCCATCGGCTGTGTTCTCTAACGTAGCCAAAGTATGGCTTTCCTGGAATTGGAGATTTTAAAAGCTCGAATTTTAAGATGAACATTTTCTTCCTTGTCTTTCCGTTGAGGTCTCGCCTTCCGCACAGAACGCCAAGAGTTTTCAAAATATATGTGGCTACCTTGCAAGTCTTTTAAAAGGGCCGCGGCACATGAAATTTCAACTTTTAATTTTCATATTCTAAATAAAAGAAAAAACAATAATGCTTCGAGAGGATCGTGTGATAAATGAATTGTAATAAATGGATAATCAAATAACTCGATTTATTGAAAATTGAAAGGAACAAAAATTTTTTATGAATGATGAAATCCATGTAACTTTTATTTCATGGGCATAATGCACTCATTATTATGGGGCGGTGAGTGTGGACTCAGTCTTAGCGTGTCAGGCTCGTAATCAGCAGTTCCCAAGTTCAAGTCCTACCTTGACCAGTATTGAAATATATCTTCGAAAACCCCCCATCCTGCCCTCGGTCAATAGGAGACAGCGATGTGCTTAGAAAGGCGGCCGTCCGTCGGATGGGACTTTAAGCCGTGGCCTCGTGTGCTGGAGAGCCATACCCTTTGCACATTAAAGAACAAGCTGGATAGCCTTGACGGGAAGCTACCACCTGTTTCTTAATAGCTGCCCAGTGGGTCCCCCAACATTCTCTTAGCCTTTGGGGCCCTTGTAGCCTGCTCATTCAGCCCATTGTGTGCAAAAAAGTGCCGTTCAGAGGTAAAACAACCCAAGAACAACTCATCATTGAAAATACTTCTTTGAAATTAAATTTAACTACACTGGTTTCCATAAATTAAGGAAAACTCAGAAAAATTATGACAAACAAAAAACTTTATGAATGATTTTAATGAAATTTGATGTAAACATGAATTACAATGCTAGTTTCAGAATGGCATAAAATATTTTACACTAGAGATATTTTTCGTCAAAAAATGACACTTACAGGAACTTGTCCAAAAATGAGGTGTCAGAATGCAATGGGCAAAGTTCTTTAATAAGGAGTGTGGTCACCCCTTACAGCAATGCAGGCACGACAGTAATGTTCCATGCTGTTTATATGTTGTGAATCAGCTCAGTAGGGACTAACGACCATTGTTCCTTTAAAGCACTAATAAGCTCCCCCTTTGTTTCAGGTGGTGGACTGAGGGTAGCAACACGTCTCCCTTGAGCATCCCACACATGCTCAATCGGATTTAGGTCGGGAGATCGAGGTGGCCACTCCATGCGCATAATGGTCTCCTCTTGAAGGTATTGTTCCACTAGTCGAGCTCTGTGTGGACGAGCGTTATCATCTTGTAAGATGAATGTTTCACCTATTGCACCAGCGCAAGGACGTACATAAGGGTCCAAAATGTCATCTCTGTACCTTTGAGTATTGAGGTTCTCACTTGTCAACACAGAGGTCTGTGCATCCACCTGAGGAAATGCCACCACAAACATGCACGCTACCTCCGCTGTAACTGTTTCTTTGATGGATGCTACTGGCATGATAGCGGATACCTCGTTCTCTCCATATCAAACAATGTCCGCAATAACTCTGCAAGTAATATCTGAACTCATATGTGAAGAGTATGGACTTCCATTGCTCGGCATTACTTTACTGGTTCATGAAAAAGTTTGGTGAGGATCGCACAATGTTTTGGCGATTTATCGCGATTTTTCTCATTTTTTCCTTAATTTATTGAAACCGTTGTATTATTAAGTATAATTTTGTATCGCATTAAGTGTATATACGTTACCATTTTAGATATTTCAGGGTCAAATAACCTCGAAGCTCGGATAATGGCTATGATTTACTTCTGAGCGGCACGTTTTTCTGGTAGTCAATATAAGAATTGAAAACTCCTGGCATTCTAGGGCGGGGTTTGACTAAATGATAGCGCTCTAGACTCATAGTTTGCAGTTCCCAGATCCGAATCCCACCTGTGAACAGATTTGTCTCCTCGGTCCGAAGTCGTTGAGATTTATATCCTTGATCAGAAGTCGTTGAGATTTATCTCTTTGGTCAGATGTCGTTAAGATTTATCTCCTTAGTCAGAAGTCGTTGAGATTTATCTCCTTGGTCAGATGTCGTTAAGATTTATCTTCTTAGTCAGAAGTCGTTGAGATTTATCTCCTTGGTCAGAAGGCGTGGAAATTTATCTCCTTGGTCAGAAGTCGTTAAGATTTATCTCCTTGGTCAGAAGTCGTTGAGATTTATCTCCGTGGTCAGATATGTCGTTGAGATTTATCTCCTTGGTCAGATGTCGTTAAGATTTACCTCTTTGGTCAGAAGTCGTTGAGATTTATCTCCTTGATCAGAAGTCGTTGAGATTTATCTCCTCGATCAGAAGTCGTTGAGATTTAACCTATTGGTTAGAATTCGTTAAGATGTATCTCTTTGGTCAGAAAGGGGACACCAGTGGTCTTGGAAAGGCAGCCATCTGTTGGATGAGAGGACGTAAAGCCATTGCTCCTTGTGCAAGAGAGTCATAATCTGTGCACGTTAAAGAACATACTGGATGGACTTGACGGGAGGCTTTCATCTGTCTCCGAACAGCTTATCTAGTGAGTTTTACGGGGCGTTCCCTTAACGTTCTTTGGGGTTCTTGTGACCTGGCCATTTAGCTCATTGTATGCAAAAAGTGTCGCTCAGAAATAAAACAACCTGTGTCCGGTCAAGCCTCTGGCAAACAGTGAACTTGAAGAGTATTTATTTTTCATTTTTGAGACGTAGAAACATAAACAAAGTTCCTTTATAAAGTAAGGAAATACTCCCATTAGTCAACGAACGCCAAAATCTCAGAAAGCAAGTTTCATTTGTTCGACGACATTTCCTACATTCGCCTTAAGATCTTGTAACAACTAACGAAAAAACGGTACGAGTTACTGGTTTCCTTTTTCTCTTTCGTTTTGCCTCCTGTTATTATCTTTCGTAAGAAACGTTGTTTTTCTGTTACGGTTATTGCATCTTGTTCAACAAATGCTGACGTTTGGTTTGAATTACAAACGAGCCAAAAAATAAAGGTATATTCCCGCAGAAATAAAAAAAAAAATCGGTTTTTCACTTTGTTCTCAGCATTTCTTTTGTTGAACAACGAAATGAAGGAAACTCTGCGATGTACTTTTCTCTCTCAGATAAAGGGGCAGGGCAACGAGCACAGTTTCATCAGTAGCCCGCGTACGGAGCAATTCAGCCTGCACTCCTTCCGCTTCGCTGTTGCAGGCAGAAAGACAAATGGTTGCCGGAAAAAGGAGAAAGGGGGAAGCGGGGGAGAGAGAGGAAAGAAGGTAGCGTTCTGTTAACCAACCGGGACGGAGACCCAGAGGGGGAGGGGGAAGTAACGAAAGAAATGAAGCAAAAGCATCTTTCGTAGTGACAGGTACAAAAAGAAACAATGGTAAATAAATTCGAGCGAAAACGGAACCTCCAAAGAAAGGTAAAGCGATAAATCAGTTTCTCTGTATTCTGATGTACGGCACACTCTCTGTAATCTGAGTTAAATATTTTTCCTGCTCTTTGATGTACGGTATAGCATTCGATAAGACGACTTCAATTTCTTTCATTTTTATGGCGTATGGTATAGTCTCCATAATCCAGCTTCAGTATTTCATTTGCTTTTTAATATAATGTTCAGTCTCAATAATGTGATTTTGGCAATTTCTCTACTCTCTGATAAACAATTCGCGATAATCCGAATTAAAAGTTTTTTTTTTATGTATTCATAAAGAAACGACAGAATGAACGTATTTACTGGTCCATTCGCAAAATACTGTACAATCAAACAAATTTACAAACAAATTTTATAAAATTAAAATGCAGTAACTGATCTAAGGGACCTGGTTCGAGTCCCGGATTTAGGCATGGATGTGTGTGTCGTTTTTCTGCTGAGGTCCTGCCATCCTCTCAGATCTTCTACTGTGGCATATAAACAGACAGGCTCCTGTCAGACCTCTGTGGCAAGCAGCTGCTTGAGGGGGTATTTATTTATTTTTTTTATAAGAAATATTAAGACCAGGCGCGTATTCAGGAGGGGTAGGGGTCTTTAAATTGAGATCTTTGAAAGTTCTAAATTGAAAAATGATAAAACTATTCGCAAGTTGGTAAAAGATTTTGAAGAAAACGACGTTTTAGCTAAAATTGAGTGAAGGCTATTAATGTAGTTGCAGTTTGTCTGTGTATAGAAACTGGAAAATGGAATACCTCTTATATATGGAATACCTTTTATATTTAATCTGCAACCACGAAAGAACATTCATGGAAAAATACACTAATCAACAAGAGATGAAATTATCAGTGAATTTTTTCATTTTCTCTCACCAGCACAGATATCGCTCTTTTCGACAAGACAAACCACCTTACCTGTGTTTCCCGTGTTTATGTGTTTCTTGCATTTTTATGTTTTTCGTCTTTCTCGTGTTTCTTGTGTTTACGAGTTTCTTGCATTTTTGCCTTCTTCGTGTTTCTTGCATTTTTGTGTTTTTCGTGCCTCTCGAGTTTTCGTGTTTTTCGTATTTCTCGAGTTTTTGTGTTTCTTGTGTTTACGTGTTTCTTGCATTTTTTGTTTTTCGTGTTTCTCGTGTTTCTTGCGTTTTTGTGTTTTTCGTATTTCTCGTGTTTTTGTGTTTATCGTGTTTCTTGTGCTTTTGTGTTTTTTGTGTTTGCATGTTTCTTGCATTTTTGCGTTTTTCGTATTCCTCGTGTTTCTTGTGTTTACATGTTTCTTGCATTTTTTCGTTTTTCATGTTTCTTGCATTTTTGTGTTTTTCGTGTTTCTCGCGTTTTTGTGTTTTTTGTGTTTCTTGTGTTTTTCGTGTTTCTTGTGTTTACGTGTTTCTTGTGTTTACGTGTTTCTTGCATTTTTGTGTCTTTCATGTTTCTCGTGTTTTTATGTTTTTCGTGTTTCTTGTGTTTTCAATAAAAAGATGAGAACAAGTTTCTTCTATATACAGAATTCCTATACACAATTTAAAAAAAATTCTTATGGCGTCTGGTGAATATCAGAATCTCGTTTTCAAAGAGAATGGATTTTTTTTCTTACTTTTGCCCTCTTTAAAAGTTTTTATTGCAACCAATGGATGATTGGAAAAATGACAATTTGTAGTATTTTATTAGTACTTATAAAGCATAAGTCGTATTTGTCTTTTATTCCTTTTTGCACAACCCTCTGAAAAAAAGGGTCAAATTATTGCTGTCAGTAGAATGTCCCTTTGCACTCTACCACTGAAAACAGTATATATACATCACTTGCAATATTCGTTTAAATCTTTGCAATTTTCAAAATTTTCTACCTCTAGAGAGCGCAGGGGCGGGGGTGGCTCAGTCGGTAGTGCGCCAGGCTCGTAATCTGTAGTTCCCAGGTTCGAGTCCCAACTGGGTCAGCGTTGAGATTTATCTCCGCAAAATTCCCCTCCCTGCCCACGATAGGGGACACCGATGGGCTTGTAAAGGCCACCGTCCGTCGGATTGGACGTTAAGCCATGGCCCCGTGTGCGGGAGAGTCATAACCTGTGCACGCTAAAGAACATGCTGGATGGCCTTGACGGGAGGCTACCATCTGTCTCCCAACAGCTGTTCCAGTGGGTCCCCTCCCCCAACCTTCTCAGAGCCTTCGGGGTCCATGTGACCTGGCCATTTAGCCCATGGTGTGCAAAAAGGTGCCGCTCAGAGGTAAAACAACCCAACCCACCTAGAGAGCGCAAGTTAAACTTTTGAGAGATTCGGAAACTGTAAATCGGAATATTTCGAAAATACCTATCCAACCCAAAGAGAAGCTTTTTCTCTAGAAACAAACATTTCTTGAAAAGAAAATTGCGTTTTCTCATCCACCGGGGGGGGGGGGGGGGTCAAGGAGTCTACACGTTGTTGCGAATGCACACCTCATGACTATCACATTCCACCATTAAAATTTATATTACTATATAAAAAAAATCATATCTTAGGTTCAGCAGCACATAAAAGTGTTTTTAATACACGCCTGGTTAAAAATATTCGGTCAATTAATAGACGATCACATAAATCTACATTGATCAAAATTTCAACATTTTACAACTTAGTTTACAAAACTCATGGATTGACGTACAATGCACACTTTATATGAAGAATACTTAGCGTTCAACTTATAACTTTAATTGCAACTTTCTCTTAGTACAAACATTTGGATTGATTAACCTCTGAATAATAGGTTTTTCTGCACAGAATGGTCTGTATGGCCAAGTCATAAGGACCGTACAAGAAATCCCTGTCTCAGGAGGGGTGGGGGTGGCTCAGTCGGTAGCGCGCCAGGCTCGTAATCTGTAGTTCCCAGGTTAGAGTCCCAGCTGGGTCAGCGTTGAGATTTATCTCCGCAAAATTTCCCCGCCCTGCCCATGGTCAGTAGGGAGCACCGATGGGCTTGAAAACGCCGTCGTCCGTCGGATGGGACGTTAAACCGTGGCCCCGTGTGCGGGAGAGCCATACCCTGTGCACGTTAAAGAACACGCTGGATGGCCTTGACGGGAGGCTACCATCTGTCTCCCAACAGCTGTTCCAGTGGGTCCCCTCCCCCAACCTTCTCTGAGCCTTCGGGATCCATGTGACCTGCCCATTTAGCCCATGGTGTGCAAAAAAGTGCCGCTCAGAGGTAAAACAACAACAACAACAACCTGTCTCAGGAAAGATAGGGGAAGGAGACCCAATGGACAGCTGTTAATAAACAGATGGTAGCCTCTCGTCGAGGCCATTCACCATGCTCTTTAAAATGCACAGGGTATGGCTCTCCTGCTCACGGGTTCACGGTTTTGTTTCCCAACCGACGTATGGTGGTGACCTTTCCAAGCCCCTCGGCGTCCCCTTCCTCACCGACGGCAGAGGTTAGCGAAGATAAATCTCGATCCTGGAACAGTTAGGATTCGATCCTGGGAACTACAGTTTATTAGCCAGACTCACTTCTAACTAAGCCAACCCCCGTCCCTTTGCACAGTGACGACCCCCACTAATAGTTTCCTTGACTACGTCACGAATTGATTTATTCAAATATCTCGCAATCTAATCGACAGATGAACCGAAGAGAGTGAGAGTATCAATGCCATTACTTAAATATCAAGAGGCAATTTGAGAAAAATCGACGAATTTCTTTAGTTTCGCCTTTTAACAAGGTGTGCCAGCTGTTCGAATGATGGTACAGTCGCTCAAAAAAGTATCCTAACACTATGGTTGATTACAGAATTAAGAAAAAATATCTGGCAACGATTTTTTTAGAAATTAGTGCTCTGGCAACCTTCGTGTCACGTGATTACAGAATTCTGGAAAAATATCTGGAGCGTGTACAGCAACTGTACACGCTCCAGTTACCGTTCACAGCAAACTGGAGCGTGTGCAGTTTGCTGTGAACGGTAACTGCACACGCTCCAGTTTGCTGTGAACGGTAACTGCACACGCTCCAGTTTGCTGTGAACGGTAACTGCACATGCTCAATATTTCCGTGAGTGAGCCCTATCTGATTTTTCCGTGAGTGAGCCCGTGAGTGAGATCTAGTATCAAAATAATATGACCACCTACAGTCGCTCAAAAAAGTATCCGAACACTATGGTTGATTACAGAATTAAGAAAAAAATATCTGGCAACCTTCGTGGATCAGATCACTAATTCCAGATCACTAATTTCTAAAAAAAAATCGTTGCCAGATATTTTTTCTTAATTCTGTAATCAACCGTAGTGTTAGGATACTTTTGTGAGCGACTGTACTGAAAATAAGGTTTTATTATATACGTATACATAATTACGAAAATAATGGTCAGGTTGTAGAAATATTTTCTCGCGTTTCAAATGTAGGGTACAATTTTTATAACACTTTTGAACAATTTCTTTTCATTGTTAGAGGGGAGTACCCAGAAGGTGGGGAGTGGCCCCTCCCCCCGGAAATCCTGTCGTCTTACACGAAATCTCAAACTTGTCTACCTGCTTTGAAATTCACAACAGTTGTCTTTGCATAAATGTAGCCCCATATTATATCCGACACTAAATTTTAGATAAGAAAAAAAAATTGTAAAATTTTATGCCATATAGAATATTATTTTAACCTTTCCTGTTCGGTTCAATATTTTAGTAATTGGGGAACCCTACTCAAGCCCTATTTTAAGACCTCCCCCCAACCTCGAAATAAAATTTTCAGCCCTCCCGCCCCAACCCGAAACGAAATACTGGGTACAGTCGCTCAAAAAAATATCCGAACGCTATGGTTGATTACAGAATTCAGAAAATATATCTAGCAACGATTTTTTTTAGAAATTAGTGATCTGGCAACATTCATGTCACGTGACACGGATACTTCTTTTAGCGACTGTACATGCCTACATTATAATATATGTATTTTTATTCTCTTATTCTATATTAAGCCGTCCCGTGGCCGAGTGGTTAGCGCGCTTGGCTACTGATCTACGGGACCTGGGTTCGAGCCCCGGGTAAGGCATGGATGTTCGTTGTTGTTTTTCTGCTGAGGTCCTGCCATCCTCACAGACCTTCTTCTATGGCGTATTAAACTGACAGGCTCCTGTCAGACCTCTGTGGCAAGCAGCTGCTTGAGGGGGTATTTATTTTTTATTTTTATTTTATTCTATATTAAACGGAATCCAACATATTCTATTCTTTGTAACATAAGGCACAGTCTCACAAGGCACAGTTACTATTATAACGAGTTAATTTGTCACAGAATACGATTCGTTAAACGAAAATGTTCATTAACAAATATTGATGTAAGAAAAAAATTAGTTTATCCGTTCCTAACACACTGAATAATAGTAAAATACAGGAAACTAATCAGAGGAAGAACACATTTATATTGCAGAGATAATATTAGAAACATTGTACAGTTGCTCAAAAAAGTATCCGAACGCTATGGTTGATTACAGAATTCAGAAAAAATATCTGGCAACGATAGTTTTAGAAATTAGTGATCTAGCAACCTTCGTGTCACGTGATACGAAGGTTGCCAGATTACTAATTTCTGAAAAAAATGGTTGGCAGATATTTTTTCTGAATTCTGTAATCAACCATAGCGTTCGGATACTTTTTTGAGCGACTGTAGATGCATTAATACATTAAAAACATTATTTATAAAGGAATATCTGTTTTGGATGTAAAAAAACTTTGACGGAAGATATTTTTTTTTGTAACATGATATGGATCATTAAGAGATCGAGTAGCATCCGTTCTCTTAAAGTGGGAGTTTAGGGTCATTTGTTTGGCCTTCCCTTTAATGTAATATTTGTTGGTAGCATGCTTCTTGCTGGTCAGTGTCATTAAAAACACTAATACTCCTCCCAAAGTTGAAGTCTTTTCACTTAAAAATGCAGCTAGCTTTGCACCAAGAGCGTGAACGCCTCATTTAATCCATTAGTTGTCAGAGTACTCTTTGCAGAACTCTACAAAACCATAGGCTCTGTAAATGACTCTCAGCTTTCGTCACTGCAATTGCAGCTTATCTTCCCACAATTCCTCAATCGTAGAGAAATAGTGTCAATCAAAACAATTCTTTATAGTGAGAATTCGTTGTGAGAAGTGCCCATTGGGTTGGATTGTTTTACCTCTGAACCTTTTTTTGCACACAATGGGCTAAATGGCCAAGTCACAAGAACCCCGAGACTCAGAGAAAGTTAGAGGCAGGGAACCCTCTGGACAGTTGTTGGTAGCCTACCGTCAAAGCCATTCAGCGTGTTCTTTAATATGCACAGGGTATGGCTCTCCCGCACACGGTACCACGGATTAACGTCCCATCCGACGGACGGTGGTTTTCTAAGCCCATCGTAAAAGTACATTTAAGACTAGGCATTATGTCATAAAGCCTGGGCCATAGGGCATTATAACATAAGGAATTTTTGTATGCATCCGATAAGAAGCAAAAATTGAATTCTATGGCTCTGTCCTAATAAATATTATAAGTTCAACAAACAAGCTTTCTTTCAAACGAATTTAAGTGACCAGGAATTATAACACGATACCTTCTCTCCTAATACGGCCGAAATACGAAACATATCACGTGATTACAGAGTAACGGATTTATGAATAAACTTCGAATCAGACATTAAGATTCAATAATCACAATAAGGCATAGTTGAAGTAGAATTTCCGAACTGTAGGTTAGAAGCTGGCTCGACTATGGACTGAGCCGGTCGTGGTATTGTCCTAGCCACCCTTTGGCAAATTGCGACGGTAAGAGGCTCACACTGCGGAATTGCAATTGCAACAGCAATGCGACGACGATTGCAATTGCTTCTTTAAAATGCATTATAAGAAATGCCTTGAAGTTAGTAGAATTTCAGTTCACATTATAGAGTTGGGTTGGGTTGTTTTACCTCTGAGCGGCACTTTTTTGCACACCATGGGCTAAATGGGCAGGTCACATGGACCCCGAAGGCTCAGAGAAGGTTGGGGGAGGGGACCCACTGGAACAGCTGTTGGGAGACAGATGGTAGCCTCCCGTCAAGGTCATCCAGCGTGTTCTTTAACGTGCACAGGGTATGGCTCTCCCGCACACGGGGCCACGGCTTAACGTCCCATCCGACGGACGGCGGCCTTTCCAATCCCATCGGTGTCCCCTACTGACAGTGAGCAGGGCGGGGAGTTTTGCGGAGATAAATCTCAACGCTGACCCAGCTGGGACTCTAACCTGGGAACTACAGATTACGAGCCTGGCGCGCTACCGACTGAGCCACCCCTGCTCCCACATTATAGAGAAGGTTCTCTTTATAATAACGTAGTTCTTGTTGTTTATAACCTAATTTGAACAATGCTAATTGGTTAATCGCTCAGTAGCCAAAAGATTGCATTGCAATAATTTTATCTGTTAGAATATTATATTTTAATTAACATTATTCATTTCTTGCCAGCCTCGCAATGACAATTAGCTTCAATTATTCTTTAGATTGCTTATTTCTCTCATGGGAATCACACGTACATAACAAGCTTTGCTCTTTCAGAGCAGAAAATGTGCTTTTAACAATCTCCAATCGGAAAGCAAAGAAATATGAAGTGCTAATTAAATCTAGTTGCTCTTATAAAGCGTTGCCGAGAATTAATCGAATCAATTTCGTTGATTAATAAGTAATTTAGTCGATTAGTAAATCAGTAAATAAAGTGGTATTGGGAAAACCATGAGCTCAATGTTAAACGACTTCTAACCTTTGGCAGTTTTTACTCTAAACTAAATAAAGTGATAAAGTAATATGATTAATAGAGTGGCGAATTCACAATGGGGGTGGTTATTCATTTAAAGTCACAGGAGACCGAGCCTTGCCATCATTTTCATAATATGAACTAAAATATTGATTTCAACCAGAATTAGAATAAATACCGAAAATCGTAATTCACGTCGATTTGTATTCTGAAGTATGTTTTATTTCCATTCAACATGTATTTAGTAGAGCGATTCACTCAATATTGTCATGCATCACTTTCAGGGACATCAAAGGCCGAATTGAAAGTGGACACAGAACCCTATGTCGTTCACTAAGATGAAATAGAATTGAGTTATTTCCTTTTATAGTTTACATTCGGTTCCAGCAATTTGCTGGTTGGGGAATAGTTTGAACATATTTGCAGCGGTCCTTTGCTTCCAAACAGCCAGTCAGCTACCTATACAGGATGAATCTGAAAAAGTGGGCAAAACTTTACGGGGTGGTAGAACGCAGCTATACGAGCAATATTCGTCATAGAATGTGTGGTCGGAACGCAAACGGCGAGTCGCTAGGTGGCGTTGGAAATGGTATAAAAGGGTCGGTCCTCGCACCCAACGGCATTTCTACCGCGGATTGCCGAGAGGATGGCTGGTTATACTAACCACGAAATGGCGGATATGCACTTTGTGTACGGTGCGGCGGAAGACAGACCCTTTTATACCATTTCCAACGCCACCTAGGGGCCCACCGTTTGCGTTCCGACCATACATTCTATGACGGATATTGCTCGTATAGCTGCGTTCTACCATCCCGTAAAGTTTTGCCCACTTTTTCAGATTCACCCTGTATATCATTTCATCCCCAAGCTAAGATCTACGTTAAACAAACAGTCGTCATTTAGTCATTAATTTGCCAAATGCTTAATCACTATTTTAAGTATGCATACACGAAAAAAGAAATGAAGTTTTTTCTCTCTGAAATATAATTGCTAATAAAACAATGTTTCAAAACTATTGAATCCCCTTTTCACTGTTTGCATTATCTAGTTTCAGGAACTAAACTGCTTTACAAAATTAAGGTAACACTAACACAATGTGGCATGGCTTTACGATGTAATTAAACGAAAATTTGCCTAGATATTTACTTTTAGTTAACGAAGAAATGGGTAAAAAATGAGAAACCTCAGACCGGAGAAGAAAGTAGCATAATGACGTCATTAAAACAAAAAAATATTGTGCATCGCAGAAGTTGACCTTAAATGTACCAAAATATGCACATATGACATGAATAGTGAATATGAATCTTTCTGACGGTTAAATAAGCCTGACAGTGTCGATCCATACTCAATATAAGGTTGTTCACAAAGGACTGCAGAAACAAATATAATATTCCAAGAGCTAACTTTACCTCTCGAAGTGACGATTTGCAATGCGTCTTCCTTAACTTTACCTCTCGAAGTGACGATTTGCAATGCGTCTTCCTTAACGTTACCTCTCGAAGTGACGATTTGCAATGAGTCTTCCTTAATGTTACCTCTCGAAGTGACGATTTTCAATGCGTCTTTCTTAGTGTTACTCTCGAAGTGACAATTTGCAATGCATCTTCCTTAACTTTACCTCTCGAAGTGACGATTTGCAATGCGTCTTCCTTAACTTTACCTCTCGAAGTGACGATTTGCAATGCGTCTTCCTTAACTTTACCTCTCGAAGTGACGATTTGCAATGCGTCTTCCTTAACTTTACCTCTCGAAGTGACGATTTGCAATGCGTCTTCCTTAACGTTACCTCTCGAAGTGACGATTTGCAATGCGTCTTCCTTAACGTTACCTCTCGAAGTGACGATTTGCAATGCGTCTTCCTTAACGTTACCTCTCGAAGTGACGAATTGCAATGCGTCTTCCTTAATGTTACCTCTCGAAGTGACGAATTGCAATGCGTCTTCCTTAACGTTACCTCTCGAAGTGACGAATTGCAATGCGTCTTCCTTAACTCTTCCTCTCGAAGTGACGATTTGCAATGCGTCTTCCTTAACTCTTCCTCTCGAAGTGACGATTTGCAATGCGTCTTCCTTAACTCTTCCTCTCGAAGTGACGACTTGCAATGCGTCTTCCTTAACTTTACCACTCGAAGTGACCGAGGAGGTGACTGACGATTTGCAATGAGTCTTCCTAAGATATCTCATAAATGGGCGGTAGGATTTAGGTTGGCGATCTTGCTGGCCATGTCATTTGTTGGATATCTTCCGTTTCTAAGTACTCCTGAACCAGGTTGGCTCTATGCGAATAAACAATGTCTTCTAGAATCAAGAAATCAGGGCTAATAAATAATATTAAAGAGAACTTTATGATTCTGTTATAGACAAAGCCTTTGATTTTCGAACGCAAAATGGGGTGGCCTGAGGACACCAGTAAAAAAAAAATCCGCCAGTAAAATAAAGGTCGAACAATTTTCTGAGAAATTACGATAGGTTAAGGGATTATTAAATCTGTTACAATTTACCTTAGAATGGCGCTGATGTAGCGACGATCCGACTGAATAAATAAAATAATTTTTTTGGATTGTCAGTGACTAAATCAATTTTTTTTTCTAAATCCTTTGTTACTTAGAGAGGATAACCGATATTCGTTGGATATCAAAAATTGCTAACCGGGAAACCACGGTTATCAGAAAATACGGTTAGTTGGGAACTGTAATTAATGTAATGTCTAGAGAGTGTTTGATTGCAAAATCGTTTCGACATCATATGACAGCTGAGTTCCCGATCACAGATGGCGCCATGACAACAGAATTGGAGAAACTGGAACAGAATTGGGAGGTTTCATAATCGCCATTAGCTGTAAAATGAACTAGCTGTGATAGTTCAGTGATACAACACTTAACACATTAGTTATCAAGAGTGTCATGTCCCTCGAATTTATTTTCTTCTCCAATTTATTGTCATTGCATGTATCTCTGTTATATATGTATTTTCTGAAGTGTCTTAGATGAGAATGTTGCTCAAATTTTGTAATTCGTGGTCTAGCTGTGTATATCTCCAAATGCTTGAAGAAGTGAGGTCAGCAAATGGTTTCATGTCATCTTCCAGACTGGCAATGCCATCACGTTTAGTCCAATTACCGAGGCTGGCGGAGGAAATTGGCGAAAACAGCTAAGTCATAAAGATAATTGCTGATGAATTGATAAGACATCAGGTACTTCAGTGTTTCAAACGTTCTGCAGCTTTCTCGGAAATCTTAAAGGAACAGAGTATATTTCGATGGAGAACCAGAGTATGTAGGCAAGGATTAGATACTCTTTGCACCACTGGATACGACGACATGTGTGATGAGTAGCTTGTGAAGTGCAACTCGACCATGATGTTCTGCCAGCTCTACGGAGTTCTCGACATACAGTTTTTGACGAAACTAGCCTCTCATGTCCAACGTTGAAATCCGTGCACAACTGGGGCGGGGGTGGCTCAGTCGGTAGCGCGCCAGGCTCGTAATCTGTAGTTCCCAGGTTCGAGTCCCAGCTGGGTCAGCGTTGAGATTTATCTCCGCAAAATTCCCCGCCCTGCCCACGGTCAGTAGGGGACACCGATGGGCTTTGAAAGGCAGCCGTCCGTCGTATGGGACGTTAAGCCGTGGCCCCGTGTGTGGGAGAGCCATACCCTGTGCACGTTAAAGAACACGCTGGATGGTCTTGACGGGAGGCTACCATCTGTCTCCCAACAGCTGTTCCAGTGGGTCCCCTCCCCCAACCTTCTCTGAACCTTCGGGGTCCATGTGACCTGGCCATTTAGCCCATGGTGTGCAAAAAAAGTGCCGCTCAGAGGTAAAACAACCCAACCCGTGCGCAACTGATCAGCTGTAGTTCGTCGGTTCTGCTTTATACATCGCACTAACCCTCGAATGTCCCAATTCTTGAGAATACGCTTTTGCTCACTTTTGCCTTTTGCAGATGATGTCTTCCGTTTGGATCCCATGCAGACATGACCTTGGAAACTGTTCTTCTTGAAACATTAACGGGTGCAGCTCTCTTAGCGCCAAACGCACTGCAACAATCATGATGCCCCTTTCGAAATCACTGAAGTCTTCTCTCGACTACGTGGTGTCAATAATTACATGCAGTTATGCTGGGTTTGCCTTTATAGACATGACGCTAAGCATGCTGGGATGTCATTTGCATGTTTCATCACTTTCATGTAGGAACTTCTTCATTGGCACATAGGCGCTGCGGTTTAACATAAACCGAGGGATTTCCGCAAACCTTGGGGTTTCTATTTTTCTGTCCATTGCTTGTATTTTAAACTGACGGGAGAAAGTTTCCAAGTGAATCATTTGATCATCGAGTAACAGCCATTTGAATCTGCGAAATGTTAAGAACAGCTAGCTAGCCCACAGAATCAAGCGTATTTCTATAGTGTACATATAAATATATACATGTGTGAATGTAACATATGTAAATAAATGGTATATCGTTCTCTACATAATGCAGTGGACATTTGCTTCATTCACCGAAGGGTTGTTGGGTTGTTTTACCTCTGAGCGGCACTTTTTTGCACACCATGGGCTAAATGGCCAGGTCACATGGACCCCGAAGGCTCAGAGACTGTTGGGGGAGGGGACCCACTGGAACAGCTGTTGGGAGACAGATGGTAGCCTCCCGTCAAGGCCATCCAGCGTGTTCTTTAACGTGCACAGGGTATGGCTCTCCCGCACACGGGACCACGTCTTAACGTCCCATCCGACGGACGGCGGCCTTTCCAAGCCCATCGGTGTCCCCTACTGACCGTGGGCAGGGCGGGGAATTTTGCGGAGATAAATCTCAACGCTGACCCAGCTGGAACTCGAACCTGGGAACTACAGATTATGAGGCCTGGCTCGCTACCGACTAAGCCACCCCCGCCCCTTCACCGAAGGGACACCACGTCTGACGCATATCGAAGCAGGGGTGTAAGAATCCGTGGAGTAACCTAAAATAACAGATGAAGAGCAATTAATGGAAGTAATCAATTATATAATTAAAGAAGTTCGGGATCTCACCACCATTACTGCTCCGAGTCCACTATAAAGAGGTCGTGGATCGCATCCCATTCTTGGCGAAACTCAGTTTTCCAAATAATTATTCATGAACCTCATGTTTCTGGAATATTTCTTGTACTATTGAATATTAATTTTGTTTTATCTCTCAGCGGTACCTTCTTTGCATACAATGGGCTAAATGTCCAGGTCACAAAGCTCCCAAAGGTTCAGAGCAAGAGGAGATGATCCACTAGACGGCTATTATGAGAAGATCGAAACCTTCCTCCAAGGCCATCTAGTGTTCTTTAACATGTTCGTATGTGTACTATTTTGAACAAGAGGACGTAGTTTAATGTCTCATTTGATGGAGGCTTAGCTTCTGTGACCAAGAGTACCGTCATCGAAGGCAAAGCAAAGGTTAGATTTTCCTCTAATGATGCCATTGGATTATATCCAATGTATCGAGGGAGTTTTGTTTTTCCATCTACACAACAAGAAATTGTTCCAACACTTTAGTTAATATAATGTATATTAACGATGAAAGCCAATAAATATTTCAAGCTTCATTTATTCCATATTAGGAGATTCCTTCTTTTTTGTTTTAAAGAAATTTAGATATTTACAAAAAAAATTATTTTCTGGCCACAGTCATCTGCTTTTTAGAGCATTGAGATTTGTTTAATCTTGTTCTGCTGAAAGGAAATTAAAATCGTGACGAATTCAGAGGAATCTAATTAACTCTGCAGGATATTTTTTAAGAGTCTAAGAAACTGTCTTTTATAATACTTTTCTTTTCAGGGCATATCAGAAACAATTTCCCATGCAGAGAAAATGGTGCTAAAGCTTAAAATCTTAAGACTATAAAAAGCGAAGAACGTGGACTTATTGTTTGCTGCGATTAAAATGACTATGGCTCCTGATAAATTCATTTAAAGTCTGAAAAAATAAAAGATGGAAAAGAACTATAAGCTTTAATCTAATATTCTTAAAGCGTAGGCAAATTTGAATGGAACTTGAATTATAAATCAGTTCAGCCTTCGGCAGAAAAAAAAGGATTTACTCTGAAAATTAATTGAAGTCAGCGTTGAAAAATATCGCAAGGGAAACATGTAAATTAAAATCAAAATAAAAATGATTGGATTATTATGGTGACTCTCTGATAGACCAAAATATTAATCTACAGTTTATTAAACCTCTGCAGCAGACTTAAGAAATTAAAATCAGTCTATATTGCATGTGTAAAGAAGATATTATAGATTAATAATATTTTGTGGTAGGGTCTTTCTTAACCAGGATTTAACAAATAGTGATCCACGAAATTGTTCACAGTGGTCTCCCAGTCTCCTCTAAGGCCTTACACTACTCGCAAAAGTGTTTATGTTCAAGATGAACGAGATCATCCAATTAGGAAAGAAATACCTTCCGTAGAGTGATCGAAAAATCACCCATCCATTTCCCAAAACATGTTCCATTTGTCAAGAATAAATTGAAAAATTGAATAAAAAATACCTATCTTCCCATATGCGCCGTAAAAAGTAGAAAATAAAACTAAAACATAACGATGGGGCAATCAATCACTGAAGTATTCACTTCAAAGATACGGCACCGATTTACTTACTTATAAGATTGCCGGCGCCCTGTCTTCTTTTGAAGAGAATATGAATTCATTGACTGATTGCACCATCGATATGCTTTAGTTTTGTTTTCTACTTTTAGGGCGCCTATAAGAAGATAGGTATTTTTTAAATTTTCTAAAAAAGATTTCTTTCTTTTTTATTCGATTTTCTATTGATTCTATTCTTTTCGAAGTAAGAATCTGAGTCCCGCCCCCACACCATCACAATCAGTGGCAATCATATTGGAGGGGGGGGGGGCTACGGGAGCCGTGGACCCCTCCAACAGACCCGCGAGTATTTCATTTTTTCATTTCAACAGCCAGCTAATTTCTTTTCCAAGAAGGCAAACCCTGACGCCCTCAATACCGTATATGAAGGATAGTAAAGGATTTTGTACTCCAAAAACGAAACTTTTCACTACAAAAGCCTTCGTATGCCCCTAAATGACCCCCTCCAGGAATGAGATTTATGAACGCCCCTGATCACAATGGATTTCGTGACTTTTTCCATCACTGTAGAAGTGACAGGATATAGATCCAAATATTGATATATGTCTAATATCTAAACCAGCTGAAGACATTAGAAAACGGGTTTCAGTGACTTAAAGATTACATCCTTCTCTTCTGATTACATCATCATCATCATACTCAAGCAGCCATGGGCTACGGAGGTCCAACCAGACCACGCAGTTTAATTCTCCAAGCATATCTGTCCTGAGCTACATCTGCTGCATCCGGCCACTGCACACCAATTCTAACAAGGTCCTGTTTGACATTGTCTGCCCACCGCATCCTAGGTTTCCCCCTCCTTCTGAGGCCTCTAGGCACACTGTTCATAACCCTATTCGCCAATCTATAATTATCCATACGGGCAACATGGCCAAACCAGCGGAGTCTCTCTGTGCACAATATGCTGCTTAAAGGAGGTTGCAGACTCCTTTGCCTAACCTCATCATTAGTTACAAAGTTAAACCACCTAATACCCAAGATACTGCGTAAGCATCTAGAATCAAAAGCATCTAGTTTCCTGTTATCTTGTTTACACAGCGTCCACGTTTCACTACCATAACTAACCCTAGAAAGAACCAAACTATTATACAGTCTAATTTTAGTCTTTAGGTGTATACGCCTATTTCTCCACAATCTCCATAGATTCTTAAAAGTCCCGGCAGCAATACCTATTCGTCTGTTAATCTCATGCCGCACATCACCAGTATCAGTTATATAGCTCCCAAGGTAATTAAACTGTGACACCTGCTCAAGACTGCAACCATTCAGATTAACTGAATCACAGCCTGCCTGACCAATTTCCATCACTTTAGTTTTCTCTCTGTTTATAACCAAACCTACTCTACTACCAGTCTCATCAACAGCCCTAATGAAAGAGTTCATCTCATCAACATCATTTGCCAAAAGGACTAAATCATCAGCATAATCTAAGTCACAAATTTTCGTATCTCCAGACCATTTAAGGCCAAAATATTTCCCTTGAAGTGAATTTCGCATAACGTAATCAATAACCAAACTAAAGAGAAAAGGAGACAAAATGCACCCTTGTCGAACACCAGACGAAATACTAAACCAATTGCTACAAGCCTTACCAACTCTCACACATGACTCAGTGTTATAGAGAGCTTTCATTATGTTAACTGTCTGGTATACCATATGATCTCGCAATCAACCACAAATTATGACGATCAACAGAGTCGAAAGCCTTTTTGAAATCAACAAAGCTAGCAACTAAAGGTTTCTGAAATTCTAAACATTTCTCAAGAATCTGCCTAAGTGAAAATATCTGATCTACACATCCCCTACCACTTCTGAATCCACATTGTTCATCACGCAATTGACTGTCAACCAGATTCTTAATTATATTAAGCACAATCATGCAAAGAACTTTACCTGGAACAGAGAGTAGGCTGATACCCCTATAGTTATCACAAGAACTGCGATCACCTTTTTTGAAAATAGGGATAATAATAGCTCTGGTAAAATCTTTAGGAACCATGCCTTTATCATAAAAGTTATTCAAAATCTCAGTCATCCAAGTGGTAACCGTAACATATTCCCAACCTAAGCATTTTCGTAGTAATTTCATCTACCCTTGGGGATTTATGAAGTTTAAGTTTAGAGATAGCCAAAATAACTTCAGATTGTGTTATAGGGTCAACATTAAAGCTGCCAATGCATCTATCATCATTACAATCAATGGGAGTAGAACTAACCACATTGCTTAGAACATCACTGAAATGCTCAGCCCATCTAGCCATGACAGAATCCTCCCCTTCTATAACTTTACCTTGTTTATCCTGCAATCCTTGTATGCCTGTCCGTTTTCTACCACATAAAACATTAACTATCTGGTACAGCTCTCTGCTGTTGTGCTGTCTAACTACCTCCTCAGCTTTTTCAGCCAAACCATCAAGCCAAAGATTCTTATCAGCAGCTAACTGATCCTTTACACGTTTATTAAGCTCTCTGTAATCCTTTCTATTAGGACTAGTAGGGTACTGATTAAGAACATTCCTGCAGTTCCTTCTTTCTGAAATAAGCTCAAGTGCCTTATCACTTAAATAATTCTGCCTCCTCTGCTCCTTTTCTCCTAAAAGAGTACTGTTAGTTTCCAAAAAATTCTGTTTAAAATTATCCCATTCTTCCTCAACTTCAGTAGTAAGCATACCATGACTGTCATAATGACTAATCATGGTAAGCGTTAGCTATAACTGGGTCTTTCAAAGCTTCAGTATTAAAAGTAAATTTTTTAACCCTAGCACAACACTTTTTAAGTTTAAGTTGCAAGACACTTTTAACAAGGTAATGGTCAGATCCAATTTCAGCTCCCCTATATGCCCTGGTATTTCTAACAGAACTAGCCCATTTGCTGTTAATTAATATATAATCAATCATATTCCTATGCAGCACATCAGGTGAGACCCATGTGTATTTATGTATGTCGCGGTGTTTGTAAAGTGTTACTTATTCTGAATCCATTGAGTTTACTTACCTGTAGGAGACGTTGCCCGTTGCCATTGCAGCTACCAATACCAAAAGGGCCTATTACTCCTCCCCAAAGGTCAGAGTCAGTACCAACTTTGGCATTGAAGTCACCTAGAACAAGGATAATATATCCTTTCTTGACAGAATTTAAAATATCCTGAAGTTGTTCGTAAAACCTATCCTTCTTATCCTCATCAGAATCCTCAGTGGGTGCATAACAGCAGATAACATTCAAGTCTTTAATGCTTGTTTGAAATTTTGCTGTAAGAAACCTTTCATTAATGCACTCATATCCTAGAAGAGCATCACTAGCATGTCTGCTGAGCAGCAGACCCACGCCTTGGTGATGCTTTCCATCCTCCCTCCTGTAAAGAGAAATTTAAAGTTATTTTTAAGTATCTCAGCTTTACCTGTCCATCTGGTCTCTTGCAAGCCTAGAATATCTAGGTTTTAGCGCTGGAATTCCTGCATGAGGACATCAAGAGAATGATCTCTATGTAATGTCCTCACGTTCCATGTTCCTGCAGAGAGAAAATGATTAGTAGGTTTTTTAAAGAAATTAGGTTTATTGAGATTGGTAGGGCCAACAATATGAAACAGCCCCCTGATCGCAGGCATGGGGCAAAGACCTGTTCCTCCTCCGCTAAAGGCTGAAGTCACCGATGCTGGTAGGAACTCCAGGCACCACCATTTCAAGTGGACTTTTTCAAGAGCCATATGGCCTGCCTGAGACACATTACTCCAGTTTAGGCTTGACGATGCCCAACTAGCTAAGTAAGGTTCAGGTACCTGCGATGGCCTCTGATTAGGATTATCCACCAGCTGATATAAGGTATCCCATGCCTCTGTTCACTTAGGGCTGGCAACCCAAAAGAAAACAGAAAACACAGCAGCAGATTCTCCCTCAACAGAGGTCCACCAGTGCAGCAAATCCAGGATCCATAATCAAGCTCAAATCCATAAACAAGTCCAGTCTAGTAGGTATAAATGGTCAGCACCAGGACCCTGTGAAGTTGACCACTCCTCAGCAGGGTTGAAAAAAAAGAAAAAAGTGGCCATAGATGACCAGATCCGTAGGCCATACTGAACTGGCAGCCCTCCCCTTCCGTTCCCTTCCAAAAGAGAATATCTCTTTTGAAAGGTACTAACGGCCTGCACCACGAGAAGGCGGGGTCGGACATTAGGTGCTAGACCTGGCCGGTTCTGTGTATCATCACTAGGGATTGGTACACAGCTCTCCTTCCAGTTTACGCCTAGCTACCATTTACAGGTCAAAAATAAATACCCCCTCAAGCAGCTGCTTGCCACAGAGGTCTGACAGGAGTCTGTCAGTTTATATGCCATAGTAGAAGGTCTGAGAGGATGGCAGGACCTCAGCAGAAAAACGACACATACATCCATGCCTTACCCGGGGCTCGAACCCAGGTCCCTTAGATCAGTAGCCAAGCGCGCTAACCACTCGGCCATGGGACATCCACTGCTTATTGGGTATTAAACATGAAACAGCAACGGTGAAAAATTCCTTCTGTCAAAGAGATGTAAGTTTGTATATTCTTTCTTCATTTTCGTTTCGTCTGCTGAATACTACCAGAAACTGCCAATGTATAAAAGCACTGAAAAGTATGATATTTGTATAAATTATTCAAATTTCACAAGTTATATTAGTCCGTGACTAATAGGCCTACAATGTGCAAGATAATTTTTTCAGAGATTGGTGATCAGGGAACTTAGCTATTAGTACATGAAACTAAAACCCATTTGTTGTTGTTGTTTTACCTCTGAGCGGCACTTTTTTGCACACCATGGGCTAAATGGCCAGGTCACATGGACCCCGAAGGCTCAGAGAAGGTTGGGGGAGGGGATCCACTGGAACAGCTGTTGGAAGACAGATGGTAGCCTCCCGTCAATGCCATCCAGCGTTTCTTTAACGTGCACAGGGTATGGCTCTCCCGCACACGGGGCCACGGCTTAACGTCCCATCCGACGGACGGCGGCCTTTCTAAGCCCATCGGTGTCCCCTACTGACCGTGGGCAGGGTGGGGAATTTTGCGGAGATAAATCTCAACGCTGACCCAGCTGGGACTCGAACCTGGGAACTACAGATTACGAGCCTGGCGCGCTACCGACTGAGCCACCCCCGCCCCCAAAACCCATTTGTAAAACTATTGATCTAGCTATCAAGCCCATAATAATGTTGGTGGTTTTGTTAATGGGGCAAACAAGCCAGCAATTCAGATGGTGAATACTGACTCCAGATCAAAATCTCCAGTTGAATTACCTTAGCCCGGCTCCCATCGAAACTGCAGCTGAAATTAATCGGAGGTTTCAGATTCAACTATTTGAGTCTTCAAATGTATTGAAATACCTCTAACGGTGAAATATTATTCATACAGAATGTTTATTTGAATATGCATATGCGAATTATAAATTAATGCAAGAATTAATAATACCATAATAGATGTTCATCACTTTACGTTTGAAGCAAATATATTTATATTCTTCACAAAATTCTCTACATCAAATTACGTTTGCGATTCAGCAGGTAAATGCCAGCATTGCCAACAGGGTGAGATAAAGCAATTGAGGTTCCCTGGGGCCAAATTCTAAATGGGGATCCCTGTTTTTGAGCAGAGCTACAGTTACCTTTTATTTGACAAAATAAAGCAAAAAATGCGCTTCTTTATTATAAAAATTCGTCAATTGAGGCCATTAAAAGTAAAACAAATAGTACCTTAAATAAGTAAAAAAAAATTAAACCTGATCTCCTACAAGTCAAGGGCTTCAGAGACGGAACCCTGGAACCAAAGCACCGCCTTGTAATCCGCATCAGATCGGAATATATCTGTCGGGAATATATGATATTATGACGTTGTAAAGGCGCAGAGCATTTTCTTTTTAACTTTGGCTCTTTTAATTTCTAAAACGAGCTCAAGTTTAAAAACAGTACGGATTTCACTTAGCTCTCTCTCTCTGCCCGTACAGTCGCTCAAAAAAATATCCGAATACTATGGTTGATTGCAGAATTCATAAAAAATATCTGGCAACGATTTTTTTTAAGAAATTGGTAATCTGGCAACCTTCGTGTCACGTGACACGAAAATCGAGATATTGATTTATTTGATAGAGATCTTTATCTGCTTTCACATTTTTCAAAACAAAAAAATTATTTTAGAAGTTATAGAGCTTTGACGTTAGCTTCCCACTGACTTAACATAGGGATTTTCCTTAATTTATAGAAATCAGTGTATTTTGCTCAGATACACGCATATCGGTGGGTTGCGTAGTATTTTTCCCTGTTCGAGTTGTAAAGTTGAATATCTTAGCATTTGATTCCACACATTTAGTCTTTTTAACGCTTAGGAAAGTTAAAGGTTAATTTTAACACAAACATTAAAGACACTTTATTACCTAATAGAGTATCAAATTTAATTTTTCTTGGGTTACTTTGGTGTAATAGCGAGAAAACCTAGAAGAAAACTTTTATAATATTCCTTGATATCGGTTTCAGAGAAGTGAAGGTTTACGGAATGCCGGATTGTACTGTAATGACATTCCATTGCACCAAAAATAGTATTTGCATAAGTAAATGAATCTACGAATGATTATTAGATCCCTCCATCGAAATATTAATCAGGACTTAACCCATTTCATATGAATAGTTAATTGTAATTGAAAGTTATTGATCACCACAAAATCAAATTCTTTGAAATAAACTGTCTCGTCAAGGAACCCTCCTGTGAAGTAGCTAATTGCATTTATGGTCTTGTTTTCCCCTTAGTAATACGATAATCTTGGGAAATTAATATTGATAATGTCATTATTGGAAAAGAATTAGAATATCTGATAATGTTTAAGGGCGACAACACAGAAATCTAATGGGTGTAATCTTGCAATAACTTGAAAATTGCCACTTGGTACAAGTTTCCGATACAGTAGTGGTATATTACCAAAAGCACTGCAATAGTTCCATTTAATAGACATGGAAAGCCACTTTCGAAACTTCCTATCGTTGAAAAATGAGCTTTATAAGGAATAATATCACCGGAGAGGAAATACCACCTCACTGAAATCTCGATTTTCAACAATATTCGTTTTACATTTAAAAAGATGTTATGCAGTTAAATCGTCATAAACATTTTTATAGAAACTTCACAAAAAATTTGCACGAACGTCTAAAAGCTACATTTAGTTCATTAGACGATTTGTTGAAACAATTACTCGGCAGTATTTTCAATTTAGTTTTGAGATAAATTATTATCACTAACGACAGTTTTCTTAAATGAAAAATCATTTAATATACTAAATTTGGCTCATTTCTTCAAAATTTTCTTTTTAACAAATATCAGATGCATTAACGAACGCTTTCGAAAATTCAAAGTGCTCAATAAAAATGCATACTTTTGTTTTTAAATCAAGATAGTTTCTTAATTCCTTAAAAAATATACTTTTTTTTAATTCATTCATCATCATCATCCTC